>OZ023266.1:8488653-8696153 GCA_964006375.1 Tillus elongatus | reverse complement strand
ACAGGCGGCAAATTTGGAAATTTTTCGTGAAATAAGCGAGACACTTCCATCTGTGTCCGTGTGTTATCTCCATAACCAATCATTTGTAGAATGGTTATTTTGTGCATTTCTGTTAAATGAACCATTTTTCTGATATTATTACGTACAGTTAACGAAATTCAAACGACAATAGCACTGACACTAATCACTACTGTCATGCAGGCAGACAACAAGTTGCTAAGGCTACGAGTTTTATACGAACAGAAAGAAAACTGTTTTTGTTTTTGTTTCATTTCATATCAGTAAAAAGAAACGCAGGAATGGTTTTTGTTTACTTTCTCATTATCAAGAGCTGAATGGGAAATAAGTATTGAATGCAATGTAGCGAATTTGTGAAATAAAATAATTTTCTATTTTTAATGTTAATTTTTGTAATAAATCTGAAAATACTTAATATTTCCGAAACAGTTGAAGATAGGTATAGAACATTGTACATGAATTATGTCTAGAATTTTCTGAAGAATCCAAAAAATTAATAATATACAGGGGCTTGTATTTAAAATAAGAAAGTTGGTATTGGCCACTGTCACATGACGCACCCTATATAATATTTTTTTCTTGAAAAAGATGCGCAGTTAAAAATACAAATCGACGTGTCCAAGCGTTTTTCCCAACACGCCCTCATTTATCCGTTATCGAATTTATTCCATTTGGCTGTTCCACACTGTATGTATATGTATATGTATATGTATATGTATATGTATATGTATATGTATATGTATATGTATATGTATATGTATATGTATATGTATATGTATATGTATATGTATATGTATATGTATATGTATATGTATATGTATATGTATATGTATATGTATATGTATATGTATATGTATATGTATATGTATATGTATATGTATATGTATATGTATATGTATATGTATATGTATATGTATATGTATATGTATATGTATATGTATATGTATATGTATATGTATATGTATATGTATATGTATATGTATATGTATATGTATATGTATATGTATATGTATATGTATATGTATATGTATATGTATATGTATATGTATATGTATATGTATATGTATATGTATATGTATATGTATATTTTTCGAATTCATATGAGATACATCTAGGCACTCCTCAGGGTAGTATTTTGGGTCCGTTGCTGTTTGTTTTGTATGTGAATGACCTGCGCGACTACATAAAGGTGGGTAGGGTGTTCATGTACGCGGACGACACAACCGTGGCTGTGTCTGGTCATGATGGTGACGAGGTAAGTCAAAAGGTAAACACCTTAATGCGACAGTTTGGTGAGTGGTGCAAAGCAAACCACCTAATCATAAACCATGATAAAACATCGTTCGTAGAGTTCAGGAGTTGCCACCGACTGCCTCTCATTCTGCAGGTTGAGGATGGTATGCACTGCTGTGCAGGGAAGGTTCCTTGGGGTCACGGTTGTTCAGCACTTGTCCTGGAAGTCGCATGTTAATTACGTCTGCGGCAGGCTTAAGTCGGCGTATTTTATGATATATAATCTTAAGAACTCTCTAAGTGACGCACATTTGCTTGCTGTCTACTATTCAGAGGTGTACTGTCATACGTCATTGTTGTCTGGGGTCAGTCCATGGATGTTAACAGGGTTTTTGTGCTTCAGCAGAGAATACTGAGGGTAATTTTTGATATGCATAACATTGAGTCATGCCGAGAACTTTTTAAGCAAAAGAAAGTTAAGACCTTGGCAGAAATTTACCTTTATAAGGTACTGAGTTTCATACATGGCAAGAAACATGTGTTGCCTAGACATTCAGAAAATCATTCGTATTCCACTAGGCACTGCAGTCACATTAATTTAAACCATTTTCAAAGAATGGCGTACAAGAAATCCCCTGTGTATGCGGGTAGTTCTTTGTACAATTTGCTTCCGGAAAGTGTAAAATCCACTGGAAACATAAGAACTTTTAAAGCCGGTTTAAAGAAATATTTCAGTGAGCGATCAGTTCATGCGGTCGATGAGTTTGTTTCGTGCTCTGTGACGAAGATGATTTAACTGTAATTTTTTATGTTGTTGTACTTGATTGTTTTGTTGTTTAATATTGTTCATGTGTATTTTTATTATATTGCAGTCTATATAAGTGTATACAGATGTTTTTATTTCATTGTTTCAAGCGTTGTGTTTTTTCACATTGTGCACTTTTATCTTTGTTTTTTTTGTAACTAAACAGCATAATTGTTTTTATATTGTACTGGATTATATATTGTGTGTTTGTGTTATTATGTTTATATCTATTGTGACGAGCTTATCCATGTATTATGGCAAGAAGGCGAAAATAAATTATCTATCTATCTATCTATCTATCTATGCATATGTAAGAATTGAAGAACTGGAAATTGTGTAACAGTTTTTAGAGTATTCCGCAGGACACAGTGCTTGGTCCAATGCTATTCTTATAAGGTTTTATTTAAGGTCACCTGCTGGCAGATGAAATTGTCAATGTTTGATGCGGCATGATCAGCTCAACACAGGGCCTAGGTGCTATAAATGAATTCTGACAGGTGAACTTAATAAATAATTGTTAAGGGGAATTTGTAAAGGAGTTCCTAGATAATTTAAATTTGACCGATAGACAGCAGATTTTCTTTCAGCAAGATGGCACCGGCTCATGATTCTAGAGAGGTTTATTTAATGTTGGGGGAATATTTTAGAAATGGAATTATAGCAACTTACGGTCCCATCCAATAGACTGCACGATCTCCAGGCATCACCAATTTGGGCTTTTTTTTTTGGGTTAAAAAGGAAGTCTATAAACATAAATATGTTGATTCAAAGGGTCTAAAACAAAGCATTAGGAGTTGTGTCGGAAATATGGACAGTCGAAAAATTCTAAAGGCTACCAGACGTGTACAAAACCGTGCGCGAAAATGTATTGAGGAGAGGGGGCATATTTTTGTAGATGTGTTGTAAAATTTGTTTTCCGTTTATCTAGCTAGGCTTGTATTCATTTAGTAGGGTATGACCAGAAATTTCAAAAGCTCTTTTTGATGTTTTCAACGGATTTGGATCGTCGTGATGGTAGTAGTGTTGATTGTGCTTTATAAAATCAATAAACAATTTCGTACACCTTGTGCATTAACAATTTTTACGTAGGCGTAACGCAATCGAAAATATTCCAATATAATCTTCACTTTATTTGTTCAGTGATAAATAGGAATTAAAGTTTATTGACATTATCAACAACAGGGGTCAACTAATCAGATATTTATCAGCTGTTATTATCAATCTGAACTGAGCTATAGAATCTAATCTATATAAAAATGTGTAATCTAACGTAGATTTATACGAATGTCATCAAGCTAAATTTAAATAACCGCGTGTTCATAATTATTAAGTGAAATAGTTACTTGCTGATAAAACTGTTTACGTTATGATAAACTGGATAATTGTGCCAATATGCATGTCGTCACAAATATTATCATAACAAATTTATTGCTTTTTGAACATTGCAAAATCCAAAGTATTTAGAAATATGCCTAGTTCGATAAGTACCGAAGTTCTACAGCTTATAAAATTAAACATAGAGCGTGTCATTGATTTTTAGTGAATTTTCGTAGAAAAAATTGACTAATGGTGAGATCCCGACTTTTGAATTTTGAAATTTTTTTTGCAAATGAGCACGAACTGGGACCCCTAGAACCCATATCCAGGGTCAGTTTCAATTTTTATATGTTTATATATATGTTTATATATATATATATATATATATATATATATATATATATATATATATATATATATATATATATATATATATATATATATATATATATGTATCACACCGATAACTCAAAAAATAATGAGCCGATTTTGATAAAATTTGGCATGTACCTTGCTTTCATTTATTTTTGATATTTATTACTTTTTAGTGAATTTTCTTAAAAAAAATTCACTAATGAGGAGATCCCGACTTTTGAATTTTGAAAAAATTTCTTCAAATGAGCGCTAATTAGGCCCCCCAGAACACATATCCGGGGTCGGTTTAAATTTTTATATGTTTATATATATATATTTATATATATATATATATATATGTATCACACCGATAACTCAAAAAATAATGGGCCGATTTTGATTAAATTTGGTGAATAAATTCCTTTTGCAAATGGCTTGGATAAGTTCGTTAGCCAGGAAAATCGGTCCAGGTTTTCCCGGAAAATTTTGTGTTTTCTTTCGAAAAAAATTTATATCTCCGGAATTAACAAAGTAAGGGCAACCAAATTTCACATGCGGATTTATTTCATTATAGGCAAGTTACCTACCAAAATTTAGCTCCGTAGGTTAAAGGGTAAGAAAGTTACAGGCATTCAAAGAAAAATAAATTTGGATTTTCCTCAAAACGTCAAAATTGCGATTTTAAACGTCAAAATTGGTGAGTACATTCCTTTCGCAAGTCGCTTGGATAATTTTGTTAGCCAGGAAAATCCGCCGAGGTTTTCCCGGAAAAATTTGTGTTTTCTTTCGCAAAATATTTATATCTCCAAAATTAACAAAGTAAGGGCAACCAAATTTGGTAAGCTGGTTTATATCGTTATAGGTGTGCCACCTACCAAAATTTAGCTCTGTAGGTCAAAAGACAAAAAAGTTATGGGCATTTAAAGAAAAATAAATTGGGGGTTTCCTCAAAACGTCAAAGTGACAACTGAAAACGTCAAAATTCGCAACATTTACGCAAATAACTTGAATCTAATACGATCTATGGAAAGAAAATGTCTCAAGAAGAATGTTTTACATACACCGAACTCTTAGTTTCGACCGTCATTGTCCTTCATTTTACTAAAATATTTCCAGAAAATTCATTTCTAATAGACCCTTTCTCTGATGCTTGGCAGTAGCCTTAGCTATAGAGTTTATTGTTTAATGGTATATAATTTTTGTCGAATTTTCGTAAAAAATCAATAAAGCTCAATATATTCGTTATTATACAAGATATGAAAAAATATTGTATTGTGCCAAATTTTATCAAAATCGGCCCAATATTTTTTGAGTTATTGGTGTGATACATATATACATACATACATATATATATATATATATATATATATATATATATATATATATATATATATATATATATATATATATATATATATATATATATATATATATATATATATATATATATATATATATATATATATATATATATATATATATATATCGTACCGATAACAAAAAACAATGGGCCGATTTTAATAACATTTGGTAGGTACCTTCTTTTTGCAAGTGTCTTGGATAAGTTCGTTAGCCAGGACAATCTGATTTCCTGGAAAATTTTGGGTTTTCTTTTGGAAAATTTCGTATCTCGAAAAATAACAAAGATATGGCAACCAAATTTGCTACTTAGGTTTACACTATTACACTTAAAAATTCATATATTTAAGTTTCAAGGAAAAAATTATAGACATTTAAAAAAAACTGGCTGCCACTGATGACCAGAGAAATGTGCAAAACCAAAATATGTGGCGTGGATAACAAAATCTATTGTACATTACAGACAAAAAAGTAGGTTTTCTTGACGCAAAAAGGTCAAAAATAACAGAAAAATTACTTTGAAAATTTGATAGATTTTCTTCTGAAAAGTCAAAATCACGATTTGAAACGTCAATTTTTAGGCGGAGAACCTGAAACAATTACGTGTTATGTAGAAGAAATGCCAGAGGTTCAGGGGCAAGAACGTGTGCCTCTGAACCAAAGGGTACTGGGTTCGATCCTAGGGCTCTTCTTTCACTTTTTCAGTACAAACTGTCAAATTAACATCAACCGAGGTTCTGGCATTGTATTTGAGCAAGTTGAATGTCTGCATGTTCCGCCCTTCGGAGGGGGCGTAAAGCCGTCGGTCCCGTGTCCATGAGATGTTGGGCACGTTAATGATCCCTACCCTCCTTACAGAAAGGCAGGGGTGCTCTGTGGTGTCGGTGATTGCCCATAGTCGCGGAAATAGGCCGACGTTAAAGAAACAAAACACACACACACATACACACAGAAGAAATTTCATAATAAATTTGTTTTGCAGAGCCTTAAGTTACAGCTTCCACCATCAGTGTTCTTCATTTTGCCAAAATATGTGCAGAAAATTCATTTTAAATAGACGCCTTTGATGATTAGGCAATAGTTTGAGTTATAGAGTTTGTGGTTTAATAATCTAAACTTTTTCGCGAATTTTAGTAGAAAAAATTCGTTAGTGAGAAGACCGCGACTAGAATTTTAAAAATATTTCTTCAAAGATGTGCGAACTAGCCCGAACTAGGAGTCTATTTCAGTTTTTACATGATTCCCTATATACAGGGTGGTGCATTTTAATGTAAAGCTGAATATATCTGTTATTATACAAGATACGGGAAAATACTATAAGTTATTTATAGTGTGTTTTGAGTTGCATCTTATAAAATTATTTTGAGAATCAGAGGCTGGCCCATAAGTCGTTGGTGCAAAAAGGTTTTTTTTTAATGGAATACCCCTCTTATTGTAGCATTATTGCATTTTCCATTCAATTTTAATGCATGCTTGTAAGCAGAAAAAAACTGATATCGCTGATTGTTTTAGAGTTATTTCAATTTTTTTTTCAACTTTTTACATTTTGGAACATATCAAAAATTGTGATACGGCCTTTTTACCAATGGAAATCAGAGTCCCATGAAAATGACGCATTTAGGGAGGCTAGATGTTTTATTACTACTTAGTTTGGTCTGACATCTATGAACGAGTAGGAGAAGTGTTCAAGATGTTAGCGGATACCTACTTTGACGCTGAAGGTTAGTTACTTCAAAAATATGATGATTCCATATGGCATCAATGAAGCAGAAAGGGTTAAGAAATAGGTTTTAGACTAGGTTTTGGTTTATTTTGTTGAATAACTATTTTGTAAGTACACTTGGAGAAACCCAAATCACCACAACTCTCTTTAAAGACTTGATGTGATATGGGTTTCTCCAAGTGTACTTATCAGTGCTCATCATAGGTTCCAATCTTCACTTAGTGAACTATTTTGTATATAACTGTGCGAATGGCTTACGCCTTAACCAAATACGATAAAAACCAACCCCCCACATCAACTATTTTGTATATTGATCTATTCAAATAAGTGGTTAAAATAAATGCTCAAAGTAGTAGTAGCAGTGGTGGGGAGGCCAACGCCAAGCAAGTAGGCCACAATGGGCCCTTTTTGCCAACCCCAGCAACCCAGCAACCATGCTCTACTCTTCATCGGTTCCGTCGCCAAACCGCCTCGACCTCGAGATGAAGGTCGTGACGGTCTTCAATTGGACGGTACTCACCTGATTCCTCTGCAGAGTCCTCGATCCAAACAATTCTGCTCGAAGACTCCCAAAAGCCTCGCATTCACACAGGTAGTGGTAGGACTTTTCTTCATCCTCGCCGCATTCCTGGCAAATGGGATCCCTCTCTACGCCTATCAATGTGAGGTGTCTTCTAAGGGCTCAGTGGCCTATCAGCACCCCAAGGATGCGGCGAAGCGTAGGTCGACTACTACCGAGTAGCCAAACAGCTTTATCTCTGTTCGACCCCTCTACGAAGTCTCTCGCCTGCCTGCAGCCACCAACCGACCCCCAGTGCCTCTCCATTGCTTCCTCGGTCCACCTGTCTAAGGCGACAGAGACTGTCTTCCTACTAATGCCTATCGCAGGCTTCGGGCCACAGAACGGCTGCCGGGAACCGAGTCTTGCGAGATTATTCGCCACCTCATTCCCCGCTACGCCATAATGTCCCGGAAACCACACCTCCTTCGTCCTGGCTAGTCCTCTGAGGCTAAATGCTTAAAATGACGCCTTTTTCCCCCCCAAAAGGCATTAGGTGTCTCTTAAGTGTGTTTTGTTTACGTCTTCGTTTTGCATTTTATAATTAGGATCCGTTGTTAATTTTTCACATAGGTAATTTAATTCTCATTTGATTTGTGTCAGATGGGCGCGGATAACAACAACGGTCTTCATAAACGCTGGTTACCAAGTTAGACTCTACAGTGACGTGAACCCAACACCATTCATTCCTTTTGCCGTCCATCTCTTCCAGTGTGCTATAGGAATTATGGTAACTGCTTCACATAACCCAAAAGAGGACAACGGATACAAGGTAAGTTGGTAATATTGTATATAACCTTTTTCATCCCTAATATAGGGACAAAGTAGGGCTAGATGTATTCTCACCATAATTGGAGCCGCAGACAGGTATCGCTCTAGTTAGAGCTCATCAGTACAGCATATTAGTTACAGCGAGAACACACCTATAAAGTAATATGGCTACGGTAGCCAACCTCCTAGAACATTATGAGATGTATGACAGGGTCGTCATCTCAGTGCGGAACCGGGTAGTATCTACGTTTGTCAAGCAGATCGCAAATGTACAATCTACTGCCATGTTTTTTTCCCTTAGGGCTCATCCGCGTCTTTGCCGCCCCGATAGCACCGCAGCCTTTGGCTTATGGTGCATGCCATTTGTCTTTTCTACTCCACCCTTTCCAAAATCACTGTGCCTTGAACTAGTCTGCACAGCAATTGGTAGGGTGAAGTTTTATATTGCTCTGTCTCCGATCTAGGCTGTCCGTAGATCAGTTGTATTTTGCAGTCCAGAGCTTTACACTCGCACAATATGTGTTGGGCGGATTCCTTCCCCTCGTCGCAGAGTCTGCATGCCAGGTCCTCCTCGAACCTTCCCATTTTATGCAGGTGTTTCTTGACAGCCATGTGTCTCGTCAAGAGTCCTGTTACGTTCCTGAGCTGTCCTCTGCTAAGATTTAGCAGCTACACAGCTCCCTTTGAACTGGGTTCCTCAATTACTGACTTCCCATGTCTGAGCCCTGGACAGTCTGCCCAGTACACTTTATGTTCGTTTCTGACCCAGGACTTAATGGATCCCTGGCAGTGCTCTTCTTCACGCCCAGGACCGGTTCTAGTCCCATAAATATTTCTGCTGCCCCTCTCTTCGCGAGACTGTCAGCTTCTTCATTGCCTTCGACCCTTGAGTGACCCGGCACCCAGATGAGGGTGACCTTATTATGCCCAGCCAGGTCGCTCGTCTAGTCTCGGCATTCACTTAACAGCCTCGAATTTACCCGTGGGCTACTTAGGACCTTAAGGGCTGCCTAACTGTCTCTGGCTATGAGGATCCGCTTGTTGGTGTAGCCCCCTCCCATTGTTCTCTCGCATGCATTGGAAGATGGCATACATTTCGGCCTGAAAGACCATTACATGAACTCAGAGGAAAATACTGTGACTTACTCTCGGTCCTTCCGAATAAACGCCTGCCCCGTCTCACGCTCACCACCGGATGCGTCGGTGAACCAGACGAGCGCGTTCCGTGGTAGGCCCGGCGTGTCCCCCCGCCATGCCTTACTGTCGGGGATTTCCACTGTAAACTTGTTTTCACTGCAGATTCGCGGGCTCACGAAGTCTGACCTCATTTCAAGCATGGGCTCTTTCACGATCTCCTGAATTTTGCAGTAGCCCCTACAGCCTACTGCCATGTTACCATTTTCCCCAAAGTTTTACCAACCCTTGCAAGATTACTTAACAACAAAATTTGAGAAACGAGCCTAGTACAAGTAGCGAGTATTGTAAAGGAGGTTAAGTGCCAAGTAAAAATTGGTGGTAATTGCTTCTGCTTTAACTTAGGTTAGGTTATAAAATGATAGGGGTATGTCAGTTTGTCCACTGTGACATTCTATTGTGGCTGACGCCTATTTGTTTTATATTTCACCTATCAAGTCCAGCCTCTTGCAGAAGCCAACAATTTCTGATACTTCTGCTTTAAAGTTATATATTTTGCGTTTAGTCTTTTACATATTTAATGTGTGTATTTTTTTACAGGTATATAGTAGAAATGGTGCGCAGATCGTCTCTCCCGCAGATGCTCATATCAAGCAGGCCATCGAAGACAACTTAGAACCACAGCAGGCATCATGGGACATCTCTAAACTCTCCTACAACCACAAGTTACTTAAGGATCCTATGCAGAAAACTCTTTTGGAGTATCTGAACGTGATCCAGGCTAGCATCCTACCTTACCATAAGGAACTGAACAGAAGGATGAATCTCGTATTTACTTACACTCCTTTGCATGGTGTGGGTTATAGGTATATGGATAAAGTGTTTGACTTGATTAATTTGTCGATGGTCACCGTACCGGAACAGAAAGATCCACATCCAGATTTTCCCACAGTGAAGTGAGTATGTAGTTTAGACTATTATGTTTTGGTTAGATAATTGTATTTTGGTTAATTTTCCTAATTTTAGAAAATATTGAAATTAATATTGTGATTTGTTTTTCCCATTACTCCATTGCACAAAATAAATTTCCCCAACAGCAAATTTTAATTATAGTTGACTAGAATTTTTTATAATCAATTCTTTGCTGCGTGACTTAACAAAGATGATATTTACACTTGGAGAACCCAAATTAAAGCAGAAATGATTATGGCTCCTCCTTGTACAAAAAACTCGTTTAATAACCATATTAAAAACAAAGTCCTCTTAAGCTCCAGCGGCAACAAACCCTTCTGGACACTTGCTAAATCTATTGGGAATAATTTCTGCAAGAGCACGTTCCCACCTCTTGCCTCAGGGGATGAAATTGTTTCTACCGCTCTGGGCAAGGCTGAACTTTTTGCCTCGTTGTTCGCCGGCAATTCTACTCTCAACCCACCTTCAAATGTTCAACCACCAACAGTCCCCAATGTCTCGCATAAAATGGCAGATATCATTTTCAAAACTAGAAAGGTACGAAAGATGCTCTCTTCTCTTAATACCAGGAAAGCCCCTGTACTTGATGAGATTCCAGCAATTGTTCTCAAAAAATGCGCACCAGAACTTGCTCCTGTCCTGACTCATCCGTTTCAGACATCTTACAATAGGGGCATATTCCCTAGTAACTGGAAAACTGCGCTTCCTAGCAACTACTGGCCTATTTCTCTCGTTTCAGTCGTCTCTAAAATGATGGAAAAGTATATAAACATTGAATTAATAGAATTTCTTGAAAACAGTCTCATCCACGACAGGCAGTATGGATTCCGTCAGCGCAGATCAATTGCCGACCTCCTTTCCTTTGTCACCCATTCTTGGAACAAGTCTATAGAACTACACGGTGAATCCCAGATTGTCGCTCTAGACATATCCAAAGCATTCGACCAGGTCTGGCACGCAGCGCTGCTTAATAAACTTCCGGCCTATGGCCTACCACCAAAACTCTGTACCTGGACAGCAAATTTCCTCTCTAACCGGAACATTCCTGTTGTCGTGGATGACCATTCCTCTAAACTGTATCCAATTAATGCAGGAGTTCCTCAAGGTTCAGCTTTAGCCCCTACTTTGTTTCTTCTCCACATCAATGACCTCTTCTCTAGCACATCCAACCCAGTTCACAGTTACGCGGACTACAGCACCCTCCACTCAAATATACAATATTCTAAGCCTGTCTCTTTAGCCCAATTAGATGAGGATCACAGACTTATGGAGGGTTCGGTCTCTGTGGATCTTCAAAAAATATTAGACTGGGGAAGTAGAAATCTTGTACAATTCAACCCCACCAAATCACAGTCTTGCTTTATTTCTCATGAGAGATACACCAGCCCTAGACCCATCACAATAAACAACCAAATTATTCAAAGTAATGAGTCATTTTCACTTGTTGGCATTTCTGTGGATTGAAATCTCAATTGGCATCAACATGTCACATTAATTGCAGAAGCGGCTGCTAAGAAATTAGGTTTCCTCTTCCGGGCTCGTAAATACTTTTCGCCAGCTAATCTCTATACCTTATATACCTCACCAATAAGGCCAAACCTCGAATACTGCTCCCACATCTGGGGTGCCGCTGCCGCTTCTACACTCGCTATCCTAGACTCCATTCAGAAGAGAGCTATACGTCTCATCGGTAACCCTACCCTCACCCAAAGGCTGCCAATCCTTGCCCATCGATGTGCCGTTGGTAACCTCTCTCTCTTTTATAGATATCTGCACGGGCACTGCTCAGAGGAGCTTTCTTCCATAGTTCCTCCACCTGCTGCCCCCAACAGATCTACCAAGGGAACAGAGCGAATGCACCCTTTTACTGTCCAGGTCACCAGACATAGAACATCTTGTTATGCCCGCTCTTTTGTCCCGAGGACTTCCGAGTTGTGGAATTCCTTGCCGGCACATGTTTTCCTTCTCCCCCGAACCTCCACACCTTCAAGTCCCGAATTAACTAGTTGTCTCTTTCCTCCTTGTCGACACCCACGGTATGATAGTACTTAGGCTGTAAGCCCTCGTGGTGTATTGTTGAAATAAAAAAAAAGCAAAATATTTATTCAATTTTGGCACAAGATATAGGGGACCCTGTCAGCGGTCTAGATACATTTTATAGATGATTCACAAAATTAGGTTAGTCTATTTTTTAAACGAAAAAAACCTACTGTTATAAACCCTTATTCTTGTCCCCATTTTTAAAAATCCATAGTAGATAGGTTGAGAGATCTCGTTGGCTATGTTTAAGGTCCTAATCGTTTTAACGATTTTGCTTGAAGCATAGTTATTAACTCTTTGGTGACTTCTTCTGTGTAATGTGCAGGAGCTCCCTCCAATTGTTACCAACATGTCTGATTCTACGAAAGGTAAATTATCTGAAAGTCTCGTTACATTATTTCTTATAATATCAATGTATTTTCAGCAATTGAGATTTTCATAGTAGATCTCCTCATTCTTAACATGATAGTAAACATAAATACTAAACTTTTCTTGAAAAGTCTCCACTGTTTTCAAATGTAGCATCTTTCTCCTGTGACAATCACATATTATATTTAATATCCTTGCTGTCATTAATGAATAGCTTTATCATGATATTCAACAAGAAAAATAAAGCCATTTTCGTTCCTTTACTGATATTGGATTTTTAGCCTTTATACCGTAAGCAGTGATTGATGTAAATTAGGTACCATATGAGTATCATAATTATTTTTATCTCTTTTACAGATTTCCAAATCCAGAAGAAGGCAAAAGTGCCTTGGAACTAGCTTTCAAGACTGCAGAAGAAAATAATAGTGTGATAATAATTTCAAATGATCCAGATGCTGACAGAATGTGCTGTGCAGAAAAAAATCAAAGGTAAATGTCCCAGTAAATTCCATAACTAGTTATCATACAGGTGGTCCAAAAGTAAGGGCATACAAAGAAGCAGTAAACATACTTTTTAAATCCAAAGTTCAAAATTAAGAGAAAAGAATATAAATTGTCCCTATATTAGGGAAGAAATGGACCAGGGTTGACAATTTACAGAATTGTTAGTTGGTTGTACACAGTCTCCATTTTATAACATTTTGTGTTATTCGGAGCTGTTGTGACAACATACTACCTGGTTCCGCACAGAGATTGCGACCTTGTCGTACATCTCACAAAGTTTTAAAAGAGAAGGTTGTTATTTTAGAAATTCAATTTTAATTTTCCTTAATATCTAGAGAAATATTTGACATATTGTCTTGAAAATTATGTTTGTCACATTGCTTTTTAATTTCAAAAATTTTTTTCGCTTAAATTGTCATAAAAAGTGTCAAAACATATAGAAAACATCAAATTTGATATATAGTTAGCACCTGATAAACATAGAAACCTTGATTGTGGAACAAAATATAATATGCATATCCCTCCAATCAAAGTCATTTTTCTATATTATATGAAACAATATTTTCACGCCTGCTTTCTCCTATTGTATTAAATGCTAACACTGCTGCTTCTCTAGTTTCTCTACCAATTACGAGATTAGTAACACAAGAGAAAGAACAGGGGCGTGCGGTGACATTTCAAATAAGGGAAGCAATTCTCAGCAACTTACCTATTTGTAGTGTAACTCAATTCTTCTGTCGTTTTTGGCAAATTCGTCAATAATGTCGTCATAAAACTGTGGATTCTGGGACATTTCCTGGACGAGGTTATTTTCAATTGACAAAATTGAAATTTGAGAAAGTCTTTCCTGTCCTGTTGAATTCCTAACAAAACTCTTGATACGTTTCAATGTAGAAAAATTTCGTTCTACAGATGCACTAGTAGCAGGAATTGTTAATACTAATTCACATAATTTGAACACTTCAGAATATGCATTTTCCAATTTTGATTGTTTTAAGAAAGTTAAAAGTTCACTCGCGTTAGTTTTTGTGTCAATAACATCGGTTTCATAAATGACTGTAAGTTCTGATCTTAATAAGCCTTTGTCAAAATAATGTCCTTAGTGGTGAAATAATGATTTGAATGAATCTTCTGGAAAAGGTATCCCTCTAAATCCTCCAAAATTACACAATTCAAGAAATTTCAGGTCACTGAGATGATCAAATATGCAGTTAATTTGCTGCTGAATTTGATCTATGATTTCGTAAAAAAGGCGGCGATAAGAAGTTTGAGGGTCTCCCACATTATCAGTGCGCAGACGCTTTCTTCGTGGCTCCACTTCTCCTAATTTATTTGTTTTTTTCCCAAAACTTATCAAATTCATTCCTTTTTTGAATTATAATGGATTTAAATTCACTAATTTTTTTCAGGCAAAAACCAATGTCATTTGTTTTACATTGCAATATGTTAAATACATTATCTGAACACGGAAATATTTCCGAAAATATATTAAGTAAAAAATTAAAATTAGTCTCTTTTCAAACCATCCAAAAATCCTCTAGAACTATTTATTGTTTCTGCGTCCCAATTTTTGCTATGTTCCATAATATTTTCAAAAAGTTCAATTAACGATTCACAGTGTTCAAATATAGTTAACACAAGCCTGCCGTTGTAGTTCCATCGGGTTGCAGCTACTTTGGGTAAACGTTTTTTAACAATTGAGTCTAAGGCTTGTGTGCGCTTTGTAGATTTGGAAAAAAGCAGCCATTCCACTTAGGGTAGCAAAAAACACTTTACATTCTTTAATATGATTTACAGATTGGGATAAAATTAAATTTAATTTATGAGCAAAACAGTGTACAAATAAAGCACTGGAGAACGTTTCCCGCACTTTAGCTTGAAGACCTCCTAAATGTCCGGCCATTACAGCAGCACCATCATAGCTTTGGGAAATTAATTTATTATCAGTCTCCTCAATATCTTTCATAATATTAAGCACAATTTTATATAGAGCGTTTGCGGTACAATCTTCTGTCACATTTTTAAAGCCTAAAAATCTTTCTTGTACACTCCCATCCATTTTTACGTAGCGTATTACTACAGATAGTTGATTAAAATTAGTTACATCGGTTGTTTCATCTAGAACAATAGCAATGAAACGAGTCTGTTTAATTTCCGATTTAATTCTGTTCAAAATAATAGTGGCAGCGGCCGAAGTTAAGTCATTCTGAATGCGATTTGATGTCCCGCGAAAAACGTTAGACTGTTCCAAGTGATTTTTTAAACAAATGTCGTACTTGGCTATTAAAGAAACTAGGTCTTGAAAGTTTCCTCTATTTGCAGATGTAATTGTTTCGTCATGACCTCTGAAGCCCAATTCATGCTGACCAAGAAAACACACAACATCAATAAGTCTTTTTACTATGTTTCTGTTTTTATCAACCAATTCATTGTGCTGGCGATGACTAATTTCTATCTGCTTGTCAACAGCGTGTTCAATTCGCGTTTTTCCAAAGACACTTAATTTTAAAATGCTCTGTAAATGCGCTTTAGACATAACATGTCTTTTTACTACTTTATGTAGATTATTCAACTCGGAAAACCCACTTTTATTCCACACCCCCTTTTCAGTCACAAATAGACTACAAGGCCAACAAAACAGTTTATTCCTGATTTCACAACCCGTTAACCATTCATATTGTTTATAAGTTTTTTCGGCGTTGAAATGTCAAATACATGTTTTAATTCTTGTATTTAAGTTTTTTAGAGTAGGTTTCGGCCTACCTTTATTAATAATAGCAAGTTTTTCAGCAAACTGTAAAGTTGAAAATCCTTTGGTCATCAACAAACACACAACACAATCACAGTTATTATTATCACTTGTTTGTAAAGTTTGTAAATCACCACCGACGCCGCTGTTAAAAGCTGATGAACTTGTAGCCATATTAATACTCGTAAAATGCCAATGTATTTAACTTGGCCGACTGCTTATATATGCGAAAGAATGCGAAACATTCTCTTTCTGTGTGTAGCGGCTCTTCCCGGTAGGGATGGGCACCTAACATCGATGTTTTTGGAATATCGATGTTTTCCATTGAACATCGATGTTTAAAACATCGATGTTGTAATTTCGATGTTATATTTTTAACATCGATGTTACTTGTAATCATCGAAACATCGTTACGTATCCCACAAATCCTGTTGCAAATGCATATCGTTTGCAAATTAAAAAAATTAATTGTCTTGCTATTGTTTGACGACAGATATATGGACAGATATGCAATGTAGAAGTTTAATTCGTGTTACTATGCACTTTGAAGATAACAATTCCATAAATTCTGTTGACTTAGGTGTATATCTTTTAGAAGAACGGCATACAGCCGAATACCTTTGAGGAGTGTTAAAACGTATATGTGAGGAATGGGGTATCCTAGAAACTAAAGTTACTACTGTTGTTACGGATGGAGCGGCCAATATGACAAAAGCTATTGAGGAAACGTTTTCCAAAAAAGGCACATTCATTGCTTCGCTCATCAAATAAATTTAGTTGCTGACAGAGCTATAAAATCTATTTCGGAATTGTGATCAGTTATATCTAAATTAAAACAATTGTAACGTGGTTTAGGCATTCAGTAGTAGCTGCTGATGAATTACGGAAGGCACAAACAAGCGACCATAAACCTGAAAAAAAAAATATACAAGAGGTGTCCACCCGCTGGAATTCCACATACTACATGATTAATCGTTTTCTTGAACTGCGGAAATACATAAATACCATAGTGAACAGACATCCTTCTGCCCCCACAATGGTTACAGCCAAAGAAGTTTTTGAACTGCATAAAATCATTGAACTTCTAAAGACGTTAGAAGCAGTAACAACAGAAATTTGTGGTCAAAAGTATAATCGTTCGAGTCTTGTAATCCCTCTCACGTATAATTTGGAAAAAGTTTCACACATTGAATGTGATGTAAACGACACCTTAGGTATTTTACTAAAAGAAGTACTTCTCCAAGAATGTAGGAAACGATTTTCTGCTGTTGAACAAGTCCAACAATTAGCCGTGGCAATCTTGCCGGATCCGAGGTTAAAAAAGATTTATTTTAAGAGTCCTCATAATGTTGCAGCAGCAGTTAATCTAATACAACAGTTATCACTGTTAGCAGAAACGCAAGGAGATGATGACCACAATCGCGAAATAATAGAAAGTGAAACGACAAATAATAAACAGGACACAGGTAAGTAGGCTAGATTGTCACAATGATGTTTGGTAAAAATTTTAACATAATTATAGTTACTCCAAAGGGCAATATATGGGCGCATCATTCTCAGTTAGTTCAAAAGAGTGCTTCACAAGAGAAAGAACAATTAAGCGACATGTCTCTGTATTTAAAGAATCCTCTAATTAATCTTACCGAGAATCCACTGAAATGGTGGTCAGATAATAAAAATGTATGTCCCCATTTATTCCCTGTCGCGAAAAAATTCTTGTCCATAGTGGCGGCTTCTGCACCGGCAGAATTTTTTTTCCAAAGCTGGACAGACAGCCACGCAAGAAAGAAACCGTTCCTTCAGTCCATTGACATTCTTTCTTATTTTATTGCAGTACAGTAAACATTTATTTATTTTTGTTACCACTTATTTTTTGTATTACTTGCACCTGTCATAATCTGCATCGGAATATGTTTCCATTTTCTAATGCCTACAAAACTACAAACTATTTTTTTTCTCTCGAAAGAACATAGAATTATAGAATTGGTAAATTCACAATTATTTTGAAAACATCGATGTTTCCCAACATCGATGTTTTCCAGCCGATGTTTTTCCTACCATCGATAGTAGGTTTCGATGTTAAACATCGATGTTAACATCGATGTTTTAAGAAATGTGCTCATCCCTACTTCCCGGTAAAATACGTTCTAAAAATACATGTACACACGTCGAGCGAACGAGCGTTTCTCCTCAAGTGGTCTGCTGACTACACGTATTTAATTGAAGGCATTGCTTCTCTTGCTTCCATGGACCACACTACAAGAGAACAAAAAGGTTTGTTTACCACTTTGTATGGTTTTGTAACATTTGTTTTTAAACATTATCTAGGACTGGAAAATGGCACATATTCTCAGGAAATGAGACAGGAGCCCTGCTTGCATGGTGGGTGTTACACTGCTTCAAGGAGAAAAATCCCAAAGATGATCTCAAAGATGTCTATATGATCTCCAGTACAGTTAGCTCCAAGATTTGCGAGACTATGGCAAAAAAGGAAGGATTTAGATTTGTTGAAACTTTGACTGGATTCAAATGGATGGGTAAGTTTTTAGAATAAAAAAGTACATAGTAGCTTCAGTTTAATAGTAATTGTATTTTTAAATGTACATTTTGATTTACTTATTGATGAATCAAGACTGATTAGAACGGTACTTTGACAAATATGTACAATTCAGAATAGGTTATCATGAAGGACCAGAGGAACTGTTCTTTGTAGGTACAGATTTATGAATAAATACACGAGGTAACAATAACAATTTAATTCTACAATATTACCAATTTAAATACAAAGTAAATGCGGGTGTTGTGACCCAATAACAATACAACAAAAGGTGACTTACAATGGGAGACTGAGACGGGTAGGCTGATAGCTGCTGGCGTCGTCATCAGGGGGTGGGCACGGTGATGCACTTGTCTAATTAGCAATGCGGATTCACAAGCACGTGGTGCTCTTTTGGCTACGGGTTCGTCGCTCGCTGCATGAGGGGTTCCTGCACGCAAGGCGCATGTACTGACTTCGGGCCACGGGTCTGTCGCTCATCGGGAGGTTGGTTCTCCTTACAATGAGGCTACGTACTGCTACAATGCCCCGGAAACTGTTTGGACTGGTGACTAATTATCGCCGGGAACCGCTCTGGTTACAGTCTTGACTGGTCGCCGGCCGATGCCAAAGTGATGAAGTGTTGAGCTTTCTGGTCGCTGCTCCGCTTGATCCGTGACGCTCGATTGGTGATCTGTCTAATATATGTGATATGACAGTTCTATTTATTTTGACAGTTTTTTTAACACAACAATTCTGATGCTCCATGACAACTCTCACTTGGATACCAATGCCGTCTCTGCACCCCTAGTTGTTGTGAAGGGTATGGGGGGGGGGGGTGGGGGTGTGACTAAGGCTGGACAGGGTGGACTCTGGGAGATTGAGGGTGAGGTTTAACAATATCAGGACACAACATAATAAAAACTCTATTTTCAACTTTATATGTTACATTTTTGTTTCGTTGTACTCAAACTTATAATGTTCACAAGACTGTTTTATGATTGAAGCTCTCCTATATGTAGATATCATAAATATATAAAAAAAACAAATACACTTGGAGAACCCAAATCACCACAACACATATTTTTAAAGACCTGAGGATCGTTTCACTAACAAAGTTAGCGTCATCAGAGGATGAAAAATTCTAACTACTTCCAACATCACCTTTTATTTTTTATTTTCTTTTTTAATATTTCAACAACACACCACGAGGGCTTACAGCCTAAAGACTATCGTACCGTGGGTGTCAAAAAGGAGGAAAAAGGCAACTTCTTAATTCTGGGCTTGAAGGTTTGGAGGTTCGGAGGAGAAGAAAAAACCGTGCCGGCAAGGAATTCCACAACTTGGAAGTCCTCGGGACAAAAGAGCGGGCATAACAATATCTTCTATGTCTGGTGACCTGGACAGTAAAAGGGTGCATTCGCTCTGTTCCCCTGGTAGATCTGGTGGCGGCAGCAGGCGGAGGAAGTATGGAAGAAAGCTCCTCTGAGCAGTGCCCGTGCAGATATCTATAAAAGAGAGAGGTCACCAACGGCACGTCGGTGAGCAAGGAATGGCAGCCTTTGGGCGAGGGTAGGGTCACCGATGAGACGTATAGCTGTCTTCTGAATGAAATCCAGGATAGCGAGTGTAGAAACGGTAGCGGCACCCCAGATGTGGGAGCAGTATTTGAAGTTTGGCCTTATTTGTGAAGTATATAAAGTCTAGAGATTAGCTGGTGGAAAGTATTTGCGAGCCCGGAAGAGGAAACCTAATTTCTTAGCAGCCGCTTCTACAATTGATGTAGCATGTTGGTGCCAATTGAGATTTCGATCTGCAGAAATATCAACATGTGAAAAGGACTCATTACTTTTAATAACTTGGTTGTTCATTGTGATGGGTCTAGGGCTGGTGTATCTCTTATGAGATAGAAAGTAAGACTGAGATTTGGTGGAGTTGAATTGTACAAGATTTCTACTTCCCCAGTCTAATATTTTTTGGAGATCCACAGAGACAGAACCCTCATTGAGTCTGCGATCCTCATCTAATTGGGCTAAAGAGACAGACTTAGAATATTGTATATTTGAGTGGAGGGTGCAGTCGTCTGCGTAACTGTGAACTGGGTTGGATGTGCCAGATAGGAGATCATTGATGTGGAGGAGAAACAAAGTAGGGGCTAAAGCTGAACCTTGAGGGACTCCTGCATTAATTGGATACAGTTTAGAGGAATGGCCATCCACGACAACAGAAATGCTCCGGTTGGAGAAGAAATTTGCTGTCCAGGTACAGAGTTTTGGTGGTAGGCCATAGGCCGGAAGTTTATTAAGCAGCGCTGCGTGCCAGACCTGGTCGAATGCTTTGGATATGTCTAGAGCGACAATCTGGGATTCACAGTGTAGTTCCATAGACTTGTTCCAAAAATGGGTGACAAAGGAGGTCGGCAGTTGATCGATTATGAGGGGCGGCCATTATGCTAACAGCATAATCGCTGTCGTTAAAAAATCGCCGATCTTTTTCATTGTTTTTTGTTTTAAAGACAATTTTCTGGCAAATTCAGATGTACTGTTGCAAGGCCCCTGGCACAATGGATGAAGTTGTGACCTGTTGAACCTTTTTGTATAGTTTCGAGTTTAATTTTTTAAGAATTGTTCAAATTTATCTCCTGAGGATGACCTCTTGCAGGTCGAAAGGCGTCGGGAGTGAAGTTTAAAATAAATTTGGTGTCTGGAGGTGAAGCCTTTTATTCAATATCCAATTATGTCAATCTCAGACTGTGTGACGTTCAGAAATGAATATTCTTTTGTGTTTTCTTAGTTGCTAAAAGCAACTGTTTTTGAAATATTTGCAATTATTAAAGTAGCTACAACCTATTCCTTCTTGCAATTATTTTTAGATCATATTTTATTTACTACTTAGTAGGCATCTGCCATAAACAAATTTATGACACTGTTCTTAACAATAATTTTTTTAAACTGCTGCAGTTTTTTAATTGACAAAATTAAAACAAAGTTAAATGTATTAATCAATAAATCTTTAAGGAATCAAAGTATTCAAGGTTTAATTAATAATAAAATTTTAGGTAACAAGGCAGATGAACTGGTGAGGAAAGGTAAAAAAGTGATATTTGCATTTGAAGAAGCGATTGGTTTCATGTGTGGCTCAGCAGTTCTTGATAAAGATGGTATATCGGCTGGTTACAATATAGCCACTTTGGCATCGTTTCTCTATAACGACAACTTAACTCTGCAAGATAAACTGAGTACAATTTATAACACATACGGGTACCATCTCTCCAGTAATTCTTATTACTTCTGTCATGATCCTGCTAAAATTAAGAAGATTTTTACTAATATTAGGTCAATGAATAACGGAATGGTAAGTAACAGTTATTGTTTAATCATAACTTTTAATTTACCTCTTGAGCCTGGCTGTGAAATGCGCTGAGTAGCTCCGGCCGCCGGCAGGATCGGGTGCATAAATAGACCACTCTTATATTCCTCAGAACATTTTACTTATTATCATGAAAATTTGTGAAATATTTTATAAGGTAATACAATATAATGTGTATGTTTTTTAAGTTCTTTTGATAGAGCGTCGGTGGTAACGACGTGTACCTCTGAACCGAAGGGTACTGGGTTCGATTCTCAGGGTTACACAGATACTTTATCCTGGTGCTAGCGACAGAGGTTTTCAATTTTGTCAGTGGTTTGTAAACAAAGTTAGATACGACCCAAATTTAATGGGACTGATTCTGTGGAGTGATGAAGCAAGCTTCACAAATGCGGGCATGTTTAATAGAAGAAATAACCACCACTGGAGCCGAGAAAATCTCATGTTGAGCAAGGCTGACCACCCACAAAGAAGGTTCAGTATCAACGTTTGGTGTGGTCTTATGGGCTCCAGAGTAATTGACCCAATTTTATATTAGAGCAACCTGACAGCCGAGCGATATATGGAACTAATCATGCCCGCACTGGAAGATCTTCTATATGATATCAACGTGGCCACCAGGGGAAATATGTACATGCAACAAGATGGGGCACCTGCTCATAATTTCCGAATTGCATCTGAGATGCTAGAAACTATGTTTCCAAGTAGGTGGATTGGTACCAGTGGTCCCATTTGATGGCCACCGCGCTCACCGGACCTTACACCTCTAGACTTTTTCATCTGGGGCTATATCAAGAATATTGTGTACAAAAGCAGATACGAAACCGTTGAAACACTTTAGAATGCCCTAACTATCCATCTACATAGAATTGATGGAAAAACCATTTTAAAAGCTACTAGGAGCGTTCACAGACGTTGCCAAAAATGCATTGAAGTGCAAGGAGAAGTCTTCGAACATTTACTCTAAGCTCCGTGAGCCTTCCTGTGATTTTAATTTATAGTTATTATTTTTCTCATTCTAATGTTATCTTCATTTCAATATTTATTTTAAATGATTTAATACTAATAATAATTTGTTTTATCAAACAGTAAACGTTATGTTTCGAATTCATGGCTACCTAATTTGAATTCATAAATTTAACGATATCTCCCTTATTATCGACTTTAGGCCCTTTAGGCATTGAAAGTAATTTGTTCAGAATTAGATTATCTATCGAATGCTGATAAGATATACGGGGTGTTCCATTGGAAGAAAACATGTTACTGTAAATATCCCGGAAACGCAATGCTCAGTTGTTTTTTGTTTACCTCATCGTAATCAACGAAAAAAAATACACAAGTCTGCTAAGTTAGCCGATCACATAGCTCCAATAATAACTAAGTCAGCAATAGTGCCGACTTAACTTTGAACAGCCTATATATTATTGTTATTACAATGGTAATTTAGGCGAAGTCATTGTGAACAACCCTTTTCTTATGAAAGGTTTAGCAGTAAGTGAACATACCACAATACATGTTTCCTTTTTCACTTTTGACAGTTTGACAGTACACAAGTTGTTGTATTCTGTATCAATAATAATTTAAGACACATGATTTTTTATTTTTTATTTCAACATTACACCATGAGGGCTCACAGCCTAAATACTATCATACCGTGGGTGTCGACAAGAAGAAAAGAGGCAACTGGTTAATTCTGGACTTGAAGGTTTGGAGGTTCTGAGAAGAAGGAAAAACATATGCAGCCAAGGAATTCCACAACTTGGAAGTCCTCGGGACAATGAGTGGGCATAACAAGATGTTCTATGTCTGGTGACCTGGACAGTAAAAGGGTGCATTCGCTCTGTTCCCCTGGTAGATCTGTTGGGAGCAGCAGGTGGAGGAACTATGGAAGAAAGCTCCTCTGAGCAGTACCTGTGCAGATATCTATAAAATAGAGAGAAGTCACCAACGGCACGTCGGTGGGTAAGGGATGGCAGCCTTTGGGTGTAGGGTGGGTCACCGATGAGACGTATAGCTCTTTTCTGAATGGAGTCCAGGATTCGAGTGTAGAAGCGACAGCGACACCCCAGATGTGGGAGCAGTATTCGAGGTTTGGCCTTATTTGTGAAGTATATAAGGTATAGAGATTAACTGGTGAAAAGTATTTACGAGCCCGGAAGAGGAAACCTAATTTCTTAGCAGCCGCTTCTGCAATTTATGTGACATGTTGGTGCCAATTGAGATTTCGATCCACAGAAATGCCAACAAGTGAAAAGGATTCAGTACTTTGAATAACTTGGTTGTTCATTGGGATGGGTCTAGGGCTGGTGTATCTCTTATGGGATAGAAAGCAAGACTGAGATTTGGTGGAGTTGAATTGTACAAGATTTCCACTTCCCCAGTCTAATATTTTTTGGAGATCCACAGAGACAGAACCCTCCATGAGTCTGCGATCCTCATCTAATTGGGCTAAAGAGACAGGCTTAGAATATTTTATATTTGAGTGGAGGGTGCTGTCATCTGCATAACTGTGACTGGGTTTGATGTGCTAGAGAGGAGGTCATTGATGTGGAGAAGAAATAAACTAGGGGCTAAAGCTGAACCTTGAGAGACTCCTGCATTAATTGGATACAGTTTAGAGGAATGGCCATCCACGACAACAGAAATGCTCCGATTGGAGAGGTACAGAGTTTTGGTGGTAGGCCATAGGCCGGAAGTTTATTAAGCAGCGCGGCATACCAGACCTGGTCGAATGCTTTGGATATGTCTAGAGCGACAATCTGGGATTCACGGTGTAGTTCCAAGGGCTTGTTCCAAAAATGGGCGACAAAGGAAAGGAGGTCGGCAGTTAATCTGCGCTGACGGAATCCATACTGCCTGTCGTGGATTAGACTGTGTTTTTCAAGAAATTTTAGTAATTCAGTGTTTATATACTTTTCTATCACTTGAAAGACAACTGAAAGGAGAGAAATAGGCCTGTAGTCGCTAGGAAGCGCTTTGGATTTTTTCTTGGGGACGAGTTGTACTCGAGCAGTTTTCCAGTTACTATGGAATATGCCTCTATTGTAAGATGTCTGAAACAGATGAGTCAGGACAGGAGCAAGGTCTGGTGCACATTTTTTGAGAACGATTGTTGGGATCTCGTCAAGGCCAGAGGCTTTTCTGGTATTAAGAGAAGAGAGCATCTTTCGTACCCTTATAGTTTTGAAAATGATATCAGTCATTTTATGCGCGACATTGGGGATTGTTGGTGGTTGAACATTTGGAGGTGGGTTGAGAGTAGAATTGCCGGCGAACAACGAGGCAAAAAGTTCAGCCTTGCCCAGAGCGGTAGAAACAATTTCATCCCCTGAAATAGGAGGTGGGAACGTTCTCTTGCAGAAATTATTCCCAATAGATTTAGCAAGAGTCCATAAGAGTTTGCTGCCGTTGTTAGTGATAAACACACATAACAATAAAGTTAGTCTAAGTTGGTTTGTTCAAGTTATTATTGCTTTAATTATTTTCATTAATCAAAGATCCTCAAATCTCTGATTTACAAGTTACTGGGCTTGGAACCCACGACCTCGAAATTCAAACTTTACAGGTTACTGGCCTGGTTAACTGGACTTTATCTACTTAGAACATAAATATTTATTATTATTATTACACCTAAATTAAAGAAGTTAATTTGTTTTACAGTATCCAGCATCAATGGGCGAAGGAAAGTATATTATTACATCAGTGAGAGACCTGACAACTGGTTATGACAGCAGTCGGCCAGATAAAAAGCCCGTACTGCCTGTCTCCCCCACCACTCAGATGATCACCTTCACTTACGACAATGGTTTTGTATGTACCTTGAGGACAAGTGGCACTGAACCCAAAATTAAGTACTACACAGAATTATGCGCAAAGGCTGTTGATGCGTGAGTATCTTAATTTCAGTTGCTTTAAAAGTACAGTCGAAGTCAGTTATAACGCACATGAACAGACCGAAAATTCTGTTCGCTATATCTGAATGTTCGTTATAACGGAATGTGTTGCAAAATAAGAAACGCAAAATTTGTTTGTAAAAATAGAACAATTTATTTTTAGTATACAATTCCTGTAAATACCACGTACATTTATTTTACAATGAATGACAAAAAAATAAATAGCGCACTGACAATAAGTAAAGTCACCTACCTTTCTTTGTCTCAATTGTGCAGCAACAAAGCTTCGATTTTCTGTCTTCACACAATAAACCTCTTGTCTCCACCAGGACTGATAAACACAATGGATGTTGATAGACCTCGTGTCTCTTCAGCGAGTTGAAGAGAGACCTCGTGTCTCTTCAACGAGTTGAAGAGAGACCTCGTGTCTCTTCAACGAGTTAAAAGCAATTCGATTTCTCCAGACCTTGTGCCTCTTCAACAACTCAAAACCAAGTGGCAGAGGAATACAACTTCTCTTTCCTTCCTCCAATCCTTCTTCACCCTATCTGGTCTTCTGGCGGAAAGCATTGGCAACACTTACTTTATGTCAGTATAACGCGACATTTGAATTTAAAAGAGTGACAGAACAACAGGTATGAACATTTCCAATTGAATAAAGTAAAAAAAATATTGTTAAGTTGTAATATATTCACATATTAATAAAATAAAACTTAACCAAAGAAATAACACTTAAAAATACGTATTTTAATAATAAAGCATTAAAATATGTACATACAGGGGTGGTCCAACAATGTGTTCAAGTTCAATATCTCCTCTATTATTCAATAAAAAAGTTTGGAACAAAAGATGCAGGTACTAACATTAGCTACAAACTAAAATTATGTTTGCATATACAGGGTGTTGCATAAGTTAGATACAACCCAAACTTTACTTTTTTTAATGGCTTTCCTGTATATTGTTTCATTTTTGAATTCCTCTTGTTTTGCTGATTCATTCAGTGTATAGTTGTTGTCTATAGAGAGGCGTTATGGCCACTTTTCTAAAATATCAGATGCACATTTGAGGGTCTGTATCTTCATTAATATGTCAGCATGCAAGACTCTATCATGCCAAAAATCTGTAAAAGTGTTGCTGAATCTACCCACACACACACACAAAATTAGTTATTATGGGGGAGGCTAAGCTAGGACTATAAAGACTAGCCTGCAATGGTAAACTTAAGATCAACTCAGGCTTCAGGGGCCACTGCAAAATTCAGGAGATCATGAAGGAGCCCATGCTTGAAATGAGGGCAGACTTCGTGAGCCCGTGAATCTGCAGGGAAAACAACTCTAGTGGAAATCACCAACCGCGAGGCATGGCGGGAGGAGATGCTGGGCATATCACGGGATGCGCTCGTCTGGTTCACAGACGGACCCGGTGGGGAACGTAGGACAGGGGCAGGTGTTTATAAGGAGGGACCGAGGGTAAGTCATAGTATTTCCCTCAGAGCCCATCCAATGGTCTTTCAGGCCGAAATGTACGCCACCCTGCACTGTGTGCGGGAGAACAAGAGGAGGTGCTACACCAACAAGTGGATCCTCATAGCCACAGGCACCCAGGCAGCCCTTAAGGCCCTAAGTAGCCCACGGGTAAATTCCTGGCTGGTGAGTGAGAGATGAGACGAGCGACCTGACTGGGCAGAATGAGGTCACCCTCAGCTGGGTGCCGGGTTATTCGGGGGTCAAAGGCAATGAAGAAGCTGACAGTCTCACGAAGGGGGGTTAATCAGCCCAGCACATCTTGTGCGAATGTAAAGCTCTGGACCGCAAAAGACAACTGATCTACGGTCAGTCTAGACCGGAGACAGAGCATTATAAAACTTCACCCTACCAATTGCTGTGCAGACTAGTTCAAGGCACCGTGATTTTGGAATGGGTGGAGTAAAAAAACGTAAGGGCATGCACAATAAGCCAAAGGTTGCAGTGCTATCGGGGCGGTAAAGCCGCGGACGAGCCCTGAGGAAGAAAAAAAAAGTATAATGGTTACTCTGTCTACTTTGTGGAGAAACTAGTTAATAAACATAAAACAAAGAAAATTTTAGCTAAATCTACGACTTTCAGAAAAGATAAACCAGACTAAACTGTTATCTGTTTACCATTTGAACCGCGAATGACGAGAGGTTTTAATAGCATTTTTAAGAAAGCCAATTTACAATTCACATTTTCTACACGAAAAAAACCGTTAACAAATTTGCTGGGTAACCCAGAGGATAAAGATAAAACCACAGAAGTGTCAGGAATCTATGAAATAGGTTGCAAGGATTGTGAACTTAAATATGTTGGGCAAACTAAAAGAACTATTGAAACTAGATTTAAACAACATTTAGCGCAACTGAGATATGACACTATTGACAAATCATGTATTCCTCAGCATATTTGGAATAATAATCATCATGTAGATAAAGAAAATCTAAAGTTAATAAAAAATGTCAGGCATTCGTGACAGTTAGCTGCTTACGAAAGTGTATATAAATATCGTTAGAAATTTGAAGAAAAATGTTTCTGTGTAGTCCATTGTTCGAACTGTTATCTTAATAATCCGTGTGTCCTTCTTAGAAGGAATATTTGATAACGACACACGCTTTTACAAAAACAGGTAATGCAATTTTAATTACAGAGATTGCCACGCTAATTTCAAAATTTTTTTATTTTTTTTTTGAAAATAAGGGAACTGATTTTTATTATCGGTATCCGTTTAAAATAGATATCTACAAGAAAGGAAAGTAAAACTGTCAGAGATGCCACTATAATTTAATTTAATTTGGAAAAACTATAGAAAAATCGACTAATACTAAGGTGTGAACCCTTGCTCCAATTTATTAGTTGTCTAATTGAAAATCCTTCAACAAAAACAAGCTTTATAAAAGTGTAAGATTAACAATAATAATTATGCGACAGGCTGTTTGCAAACGTATGTCGTTACATTATAAATACAAAGATACGTTATTATTATTTTAAGAAATTGAACATCCAAAAGTATTTTATTTAATTTTCACAAGAACAAAAAAATAGAATCGTAAATAAGTTCACTTATTTTGTCAAGTCCTTAAACCACAAATTTGTAGGTAACTCTTCGAAGATCGCTCTCTCTCTCTCTCTCTCTCTCTCTCTCTATCTTCTGGTATGTATAATAATAATATCAGAAAAGTGTTACCTTAGGTTATTGATTTAAACCTCTGGGTCAAACTTTGATTGCTATATTGTTTCGTAACACCAAACCAAATAAGTCTTCACTCCGACAAAGCTTAGTTTACCAAATAAATTCAGAAAATTGACGTATGCCGGAAAAGGCTGTATTTAACTTTTCTAGACTAACTTTCCAAATTATTACGCATTTTCTCTGTCCTTTCTATGTATATACTTCCGTGTCTAAATATCTTCTGGGTAATTGCCAATTGAGTATGACAAGTGATATTATCCAACATAACGGCTGCGATTTATACAAAACAACAGTTTTTTTAAAACTAACAAGACGTGAGTCTTTTCCTTCTAGATTCTGACTGCTAATTTCACTTTGGTGTTTTTGATTATCAAAAAATTTTTCGCCCAGAAGAGAACAACACTTTTCCATTAATGCACAAGTTCACTATTCAGAGAACGATATCAATTTTCATCACTTTGCCAGCGCTGCAGGTTCTGCCCGATACCCACCGTCTCAGCGTTATCAATTTTCTACCTCGTTCCGATAAATATCGAAATATCGGCCTGAAGTAGATATCAGGGAAAGAGAGATAGATCGATACCATTGACAGCGGCGTCGATTGGGGGAATTGAGTATTTTAATTAAAATGACGATCTTCACCCGGAATATGAAACCAACTATGGAGATGATCAATTGAAACGGGGATTTATAAAAATACCACGTTGCAAGATTTATGACTCAACAGTGTGGGTCTGTCTGTATACCTCCGTAGAGGACGCTGTTCGCAACTGCTTGGCAACTAACATATAAATTGTAGTTCTAGTCTTTATTCTCTTAGCTTATTCATTCCTCTGATGACGCTTTGTTAGCGAAACGACAGTCAGTTTTAAAAACTGTATTGTGATGAATTGGGTTTTCCAAATTGTACTTACCTGCATTTATGTTTCTGATGTACATTTTTTGTTTGCAGAGAGAAAGAAAAACTAACTGAGCTCCTAAATGAAATGGTAAAATGCGTAGTAAATGAGTTTCTGCAACCCGAAGCCAATGGTCTACAACCACAAACTACTTAAGAATGGTTAACATTAATACTTAATTGAATGGTACATTATTTGTAAAATGTGTTTTGTTTTCCAATCAAGATTATCAATTATTTATAGATTTATTATGAAAGCTTAACCTGTTTAGTGATCTGTGTTTAGTTACAATTCTCTACGATTCCTAGGAACATTCCAAATAGTGCATTTATTTATTTTTATTTATTATAGTTTTGATAAAAAAATAAATTGTGATTATCGATTTCTGTGTAAGTAGTAAAATAATTAGAGATATTTTTGAATATTCTATACTTATTAATGTTGTTTGTTATTTATACATGAAGTACAGCAAATTAAAAATATAACTCAGGGTGTAGCTTAGTTTTAAATGTTCTCTCATTTACATTATTCACTACGTATATTTTCAGCACTGTAACTTCGTCATTTTTTAAGATATTTTAACGAGTGGGGTATCATGTATTAACAAAGCTCCTAAAGGTAACTTATGTTAAGAAAAATAAATTGACAATTGATTAATGGCCCTTAATTAAAATACATTTTCCCAAATGTCTTTCTTCTCTAAACTCTTGGTATCAAATTTAATCATCATTGAATAGAATATTTTAAGAGCTTTCTGGACTTGAAGGTTCGGAGGAGAAGGAAAAACATGTGCCGGCAAGGTATTCCACAGCTTTGAAGTCCTCGGGACAAAAGAGCGGGCATAACAAGATCTTCTATGTCTGGTGACCTGGACAGTAAAACGGTGCATTCGCTCTGTTCCCCTGGTAGATCTGCTGGGGGCAGCAGGTGGAGGAACTATGGAAGAAAGCTCCTCTAAGCAGTGCCCGTGCAGATATCTATAGAAGAGAGAGATAGAGGTCACCCATGGCACGTTGGTGGACAAGGGATGGCAGCCTTTGGGTGAGGGTAGAGTCACCAATGAGATGTATGAGAAGCGGCAGCGGCACCCCAGATGTGGGAGCAGTATTCGAGGTTTGGTCTTATTTGTGAAGTATATAAGATATAGAGATTAGCTGGTGAAAAGTATTTGCAAGCCCGGAAGAGAAAACCACAGAAATGCCAACAAGTGAAAAGGCCTCGTTAGTTTGAATAACTTGGTTGTTCATTGTGATGGGTCTAGGGCTGGTGTATCTCTTATGAGATAGAAAACAAGATTGAGATTTGGTGGAGTTAAATTGTACAAGATTTCTACTTCCCCAGTCTAATATTTTTTGGAGATCCACAGAGACAGAACCCTCCATGAGTCTGCGATCCTCATCTAATTGGGCTAAAGAGACAGGCTTAGAATATTGTATATTTGAGTGAAGGGTGCTGTCGTCTGCGTAACTGTGAACTGTGTTGGATGTGCTAGAGAGAAGGTCATTGATGTGGAGAAGAAACAAAGTGGGGGCTAAAGCTGAACCTTGAGGGACTCCTGCATTGTTTGGATACAGTTTAGAGGAATGACCATCCACGACAACAGAAATACTCCGGTTGGAGAGGAAATTTGCTGTCCAGATACAGAGCTTTGGTGGTAGGGCATAGGCCGGATTTTATTAAGCAGCGCTGCATGCCAGACCTGGTTGAATGCTTTGGATATGTCTAGAGTGACAATCTGGGATTCACCGTGTAGTTTCATAGACTTGTTCCAAGAATGGGTGACAAAGGAAAGGAGATCGGCAGTTGATCTGCGCTGATGAAATCCATACTGCCTGTTGTAGATTAGACTGTGTTTTTCAAGAAATATAAGTAATTCGGTGTTTATATACTTTTTCATCACTTTAGCGACGACTGAAAGGAGAGAAATAGGCCTGTAGTTGCTAGGAAGAGATTTGGATCCTTTCTTGGGGACGGGTTGTACTCGAGCAGTTTTCTAGTTACTAGGGAATATGCCTCTATTGTAAGATGTCTGAAACAGACGAGTCAGGACAGGAGCAAGTTCTGGTGCGCATTTTTTGAGAACAGTTGCTGGGATCTCGTCAAGGTCAGAGGCTTTCCTGGTATTAAGAGAAGAGAGCATCTTTCGTACCTTTTTAGTTTTGAAAATGATATCTGTCATTTTATGCACGACATTGTGGACAGTTGGTGGTTGAACATTTGGAGGTGGGTTGAGAGTAGAATTGTCGGCGAACAACGAGGCAAAAAGTTCAGCCTTGCCCACGGCGGTATAAACAATTTCATCCCCTGAAACAAGAGGTGGAAACGTGCTCTTGCAGAAATTGTTCCCAATAAATTAAGTAAGAGTCCAGAAGGGTTTGCTGCCGTTGGAGCTTAAGAGGACTTTGTTTTTGATGTGGTTATTGAACGAGTGTTTTGCCTCAGAAAGAATGCGGACATAGCGGTTTCTTGTGTCGTTAAATGCTTGACGGTTTTCTTGTGTAGAAGCGTTTTGTGAGCTTTGACCTTTTCAAGTCTGGCCTTGTCACAGGATTTAGAGAACCAGGGCTTTTGAGTGGCTTAAGAGGTTTTCTGTGTATGTGGAATAAATAATTCCATGCCAGCTTGGATAATTTCGGTGACGTTTTGTGAGATATCAGAGGGGTCAGAATGAGAGAATCAGACAGACGCCCATGGAAATGATGAAAAGTAATCCCGCATTTCGTCCCAGTTCGCGGAGTTGTAGTGCCAAACGCTATGTGAGTGCGATGACTGTGTGACCTCGGGTTGCATTGCGCAGAAAACAGACCATGCCGTGGTCTGAGCCGCCAAGGGGGTCGGTGACTGATGTCATATAGCATACAGGTTTTGTAGTAAGGACGAGATACAAGGGATTTGAGTTGTGTGTTGGGATGCGAGGAAAGTAAGTAGCGTAGTACTAACGTACTAAGCCCCGTGGTGGAGGAATGAGACAACTGACAACAACAATAAAAAATACTGACAATCTCAGTCTGTAGTGATAGAAATCAGTGTTAAGTCTCATTTTCTATGGACTTCATTAATGTATATTGCAACTGGATAAAAAAGAACGGAAAATTCAGTTTATTTAGGTTCAATAATTGCTAAGAGAAAAAGTATATCATTGTTACCCAGTCTCCCCTACATATTACTTACAAATCTTTGACAAATAAAGTATTATTATTATTATTAATATTATTATTATTATTATTATTATTATTATTATTATTATTATTATTATTATTATTATTATTATTATTATTATTATTATTATTATTATTATTATTATTATTATTATTATTATTATTATTATTATTATTATAATTATTATTATTATTATTACCTGATAAATTGCGTAGTTGTCAATGCTATATGGGTGTGAAAGTAAGGAAGTCTGCTCAGAGACAGAAGGTATAAAAATGAATGCTTATAAGGTAAAAGTGTTACCACTGTGTTATAACAGTACTACTTAGTGCATCTGAAGGAGAAATGCAGCGAGTTTTAGAGAGCGACAGTAACAAATAAAATGAATCTACATGTGAAAGCACAGAAGAATAAAGTTATGATGTTTGATAAAAAGGGAGGTTTTAATTTAATGGCAGTTTGGTAGAGCAAGTAAAGGTATTCATATATTTGAGATGTTTTCGAAAGACCGAAAAACAGATAATGAGATACAGAGTAATGTGATTGCAGGTAGAAAGCTGCTAACATCTATGACCACTGTAGCCAGCGGTGAATGTATATCTGAAGAGGCCAAAGTTGCTGTTTATAACAACGTACTGGTCGCAACTATGTGAAAGTTAGGTGTGTCAGGCAAAGCATGTAAGAAAATTGGATGCTGTTGGAATGGACGACCTAAGACGGATCGTGGCTAAATCAAGAACGGGTAGAGTTGAAAATAATTAGAACCAAGCAAACTATTATACCAAGAAACAAACCAACATACGAATAAATTAAACTGTAATCCAATAAATATTCAAATTGAGCACCACCAACTTCCATACTATTGTATATATTGTATAAATTTTGTTCAAATTTTTGCCTAACATTTTTTTGGAGCGCCTTAATCTAAATGACTTTTTCTTACCTACGCAAACCTTTAACAACATTTTTATCTTGTAATGGACGCTGGTGAGCTCCAACTCAAGCATTAAAATTTTTTCGGGAAATGCATTAGTGGTATTTCAAAAATCCATATCTTCTAAATGAATAGACCGAATTCCAAAAATAAAAAGCAATGTATAGGGAATCAAAAGTTATTTTTAACGAGCTATCACATGACTCCTATTCTCATTTGAAAAAATTTGAGGGATGACACCTCCGCTTAGGAGTGTAAAGCTTGGGCTATACTCTCCCTCACAAGCAAACTTGATGTGTTTCAGGTTTTTTCGACAAAATATTTTGCTGGCAGTTATGGCTGCTAGCTTGTTTTCAATAGACCACCCTATATAATTTTATTGTGTAACAAAATAGATTATAGGTGGTTCGAATACTGCACGAAGGGAACGTGTAGAAAAAAAGAGCATCAAATCAGGACGGAATAACTGCACTCTGTAGAAAGCAGTAGAAAATTGCCCTGCCATGCGTGCTGATCTTTACCAACGAACCTATTTCTTATTTAATTAGTTGTTAATTGAGTGTGATTCATGTTTCAGTTATTTATTAATCATTGTGTTTTGTGCTATAGTAGTAAAGTAGTGTGTTATTGCAACAAAACCACCGTCACTCGCGCGACAGATGCCGTTTAATTTTCACCTGCTTTCTACCGAGTGCAGTTATCGCGTCCTGACCTTATGTACATCTTTTTCTACACGCTTCCTTCGTGTTGCATTCGAACCACCTGTAATCTTTTTTGTTACACTGGCGCTCAACGGGGGGTACAAATGCTACACCCAAATGCACACACAGGGAGCGTGTAGTAAAAGAGGCGCGTTAGGTAGGGACACGATAATTGTCTTTTTGGATGTACCTACTTGAGATGCTGGTAGCTAATCTTGTTATCTGAACAATGTGAGCAGTGGGCTTAGATGGTGTGTGCAGATAAAACGAATGGATGATGATAGAATGACAAGTAGAATTTATGGGGAGGGTAGAAGAGGTTGCGTGTGTTATTGCAACAAAACCACCCTCACTTGCGTGTCAGATGCGGTTTCATTTTCACCTGTTTTCTACCGAGTGCAGTTATCGCATCCTGACTTAACGTGCATCTTTTTCTACACGCTCCCTTCGTGTAGCATTCGAACCACCCGTAATCTCTTTTGTTACACTGGCGCTCAATGGGGGGTTCAAATGCTACACCCAAATGCACACACAGGGAGAGTGTAGTAAAAGAGGTGCGTTAGGTAGGGACACGATAATTGTCTTTTTGGATGTACCTCCTTGAGATGCTGATAGCTAATCTTGTTCTCTAAACAATGTGAGCAGTGGGCTTAGATGGTTTGGGCAGATAAAACGAATGGATGATGATAGAATGACAAGTAGAATTTATGGGGAGGGTAGAAGAGGTTGCGTGTGTTATTGCAACAAAACCACCCTCACTCGCGTGTCAGATGCCGTTTCATTTTCACCTGTTTTCTACCGAGTGCAGTTATCGCATCCTGACCTAACGTGCATCTTTTTCTACGCACTCCCTTCGTGTAGCATTCGAACCACGCGTAATCTCTTTTGTTACACTGGCGCTCAACGGGGGGTTCAAATGCTACACCCAAATGCACACACAGGGAGCGTGTAGTAAAAGAGGCGCGTTAGGTAGGGACACGATAATTGTCTTTTTGGATGTACCTACTTGAGATGCTGGTAGCTAATCTTGTTATCTGAACAATGTGAGCAGTGGGCTTAGATGGTGTGTGCAGATAAAACGAATGGATGATGATAGAATGACAAGTAGAATTTATGGGGAGGGTAGAAGAGGTTGCGTGTGTTATTGCAACAAAACCACCCTCACTTGCGTGTCAGATGCGGTTTCATTTTCACCTGTTTTCTACCGAGTGCAGTTATCGCATCCTGACTTAACGTGCATCTTTTTCTACACGCTCCCTTCGTGTAGCATTCGAACCACCCGTAATCTCTTTTGTTACACTGGCGCTCAATGGGGGGTTCAAATGCTACACCCAAATGCACACACAGGGAGAGTGTAGTAAAAGAGGTGCGTTAGGTAGGGACACGATAATTGTCTTTTTGGATGTACCTACTTGAGATGCTGGTAGCTAATCTTGTTCTCTGAACAATGTGAGCAATGGGCTTAGATGGTTTGTGCAGATAAAACGAATGGATGAAGATAGAATTACAAGTAGAATTTATGGAGAGGGTAGAAGAAGTTGTGAAAGACCTAGGGAAGCTTGATCAGAGGTCCGCAACATTTTAAAGGAGAAAGATATCAGTTTGTGTAATAGAACAATATGTATATGGTGATGTATGAAAATGTGGAAGAAGTGCAAATAGCATGTCATAACAGAAGTGCATGGAGAAATACAGTTAGGAAATGACAGGCTTTGTGGTGTGCCTACACCTCTATGGGGATGGCATGAAAAGTAGCAGTAGTTAAATAACTCAAGCGTAATTTGTAGTTAATGTATTGTCAGTGAACAATTAATTTATAGTTCATTGTATTTATATCATTTATTTTTTTCTATCATTAGTTAAAACTGTCTTAACTTTCTTTAGCAGCGCACCATCCATCTTTTTTCTTCCGAATGTGGTCTCGCTTTCTTGTGTGCAGAAAGCTATATTCACGTATGTCTTCCTATACAAGGTATACTTAGAAATGTGGTATTAAAATGAATATTTTTTACTTTTAAATTTGATTTTATTTATTTGTATACATTTGGACTAGTTTAAACTTCTGTATTTTCCCCGAAGTAGTCTTGGGAAAAGCAGCAACAAATTCTACCTTTGATGGTATCTTGAAATCTGCAATTTTACCTTTGCAGTACTGCCTCACATCATTTGAACTTAGTTTGGCTCCATCTATCAGTCTAATACAAGCACATACTTCTTCACCTAGTCTTTCATGTGGTAAACCAATCACCTGTAGTAAAAAATATGGAATATATTAATATGTAATATAATATACTAAAAGCTCTACAACTATTATTCCACCACTTAAAACACTCATTGAGAGCATAATGAAAAAAATACAATGTATTGCTCATTAAAGTTAAAAACTTATGTGTGATCAACTCGTTATAGGGAGGTATGAGGTACAGGGATATACAGACGACATTGTCATCATAGTCCGAGGAAAGGTCACACAGTCAGGTGGGAGCGCATGCAGACAGCACTGAAAGTGGTGGAAAGGTGGACGGTTGGTCAAGGGCTCGGGGTGAGCCCCGAGAAAGCAACAGTCATACCGTTTGCGAGGAGGAGGAAGTGGGAGAGCCACGGAACTCTCACACTAACAGTGCGAAGAGGCGGGAAATTCAAAAAGTCACGAACTTATAAGCTCCACTCCATGCAGCAATTCCATATTCTATGCGTGTTTTTACAAATTCATTGTATAACAAAAAAAGTAGCACCGGCGAGCTAAGAAAAGTTATTAAAAAGCTGAACGCATACAAAATACTTCTTAGCTTCTTTACTATTTTATTAATATGATCTTTTCAGCATAGGTTTCCGTCAAACGTTCCTTCCAGGTAATCCATAGTGTCCGTCCTGCCGATATCCCAGGAGTCATCCTGTGCCTTAAAATTCAATTTTTTTATGCATAGAGTAGGGCGAAAACGCCATGAATCGTGTCTTTACCTTATCTACAGTTAGTAGATTGCTGTCGAACCATTTCTTAATCTTAGGAAAGTCAATTTCCACTTTAGTCAACAGTACTGAAACTACCTCTTAAATTATTAATTTCTACACACTGTTTTCGGTCCTTTAGGTTATCTCTTCAACAATCGATATAGGACTCCTCTAAAACCCAGCGTCTCAAATTTCTGCAATAGCAATTTGTGGCTTACCCTATCGAAAGCCTTCTGTAAATCAACAAACAAAGATGTCCTGTTCCTATATCAAGGGCATTATGGAATTTTTCAGAGAGTAAGGCGATGGCATCTTGAGTTGATAGTCCTTCTCTAATAAGTCGAATTGTAATGGTGATAAGATACCACATTTGTCTAGGTAAACCGTGATACGTTTTTTTTTTTTAGAATTGTCACAGAAATTTTTGCAATATTGGTGAGTATCTAGATTGGTCTATAATTTGCCACTTTTTTGCGATCACCGCTTTTCCACCTAGGGCTTATGACTTAACGACATTTTCATGTGTCAAAAAGATAGAGAGAGACAGGTGTCATTTTCATTAGGACTTATTAGTGTGTTATACTAAGTGAAGATTGGAACTTGTGATGAACACCGATAAGTACACTTGGAGAACCCAAATCACCACAATACATCTTTTTAAAGACCTGACGATCGTTTCACTAACAAGGTTAGGGTCATCAGAGGATGAAAAATTCTGAACTGCTTACTAATAAACATCACCTTATATACTGAGTTTTAGGTAGAGACTGATCCCGAGGGGGAGACTAAATCGCAGATAAATTTTTTGTGTATTGCATTTTTATTGCCAGATGAGGTTTTTGAACTTTCTTTATCGCTTTACTGGACAGGTTTCGGAATGTTTAACTGCTTCAAAGACAGAGCGCAAACATCGGACTGAAAACCAGTGGCAGAGCTCGATTTAGGGAACTTTTGTTTTTTATTGCCCTAGAAATATAAATACTCTCGTACGTATCAAGCGTCGCTGGCTGTCTAATATTTTTGATAAGTTTCAGATTTTCTTTGTCAATGTGATGGTTATTATCCCAAATATGTTGTGCCACGCATGACTTGTCTACACTACCGTATCTCACATGTGCCAGATGTTCACGAAATCTAGTCTCAATGGTTCTCTTAGTCTGACTTACATATTTAAGATTACAATCTTTACAAACTATCTCATAGATGCCCTACATTTCAGTGGCTTTATCTTTATCTTTCGTGTTACGTAACATTAAATTATCTTTTGTCGAAAAAGTTAGCTGCATATCGGCTTTCTTAAAAATGCTCTCGAGACCCTTTTTGATAGGTGGTTCAAAAGGTAAACAAACAAATTTTTTCTCTGTTTTATCTTTCCTGAATGTCGTGCATTCCGCTAACATTTTCTTTGCTCTGTGTCTATGAATTAATTTTGTAACTAAGCAATCCGAATATCTAGTATATTTCGCCATATTTTTTTGATGTACGCTAATTTTATACTATATCTACATTTACTTAAGGGAAATTTTATCAATCTATTTACCAAGAAATTTAAAACGGCTGTTTTTTGTGCAACGGAATGATGTGAGTCATTTGGAATGTAACTTAGAGTGGTAGTTTCGTTCCTGTGGACATGGATTTCAAGAGAGTCATTGTTTTTAATAACTAGTACCTCTAAAAAGGGAAGTTAACTTCTAATTTGTAGGTGAATTTTATTGGATCAAATTGACAGTTCAGTCTTTTAATAAAATCATCTACTTTGCATATATTTGTGTGAAACACTGCAAAAATATCGTCCACATAACGAAATAAACTCTTGGAAAATACTCACTTTCATTTTCTAAATCCGTCTCAAATCTATTCATGAAAAGGTCTGCAGTCAATGGAAAGAGTAGGTTGCCCATTGCCGTGCCTTCAGTATATTCAAAAAACTAATTATTAAATTGAAAATTATTTTGTTCCATATAAAGGTTTGTTAATTATGTAATTATTTTTCATCCTCTGATGATGCTAACCTTGTTACTTAAACGATTGTCAGGTCTTTAAAAAAGATGAGTTGTGGTGATTTGGGTTCTCCCAGTGTATACTTAGTGAGATGTAAGATAGTCTGCAATTAGTATGCCGTACTGAAGAGCTCTAATTAGAGCGAAACCGGTCTACGGTTCTAATTGTGGTGAGAATACATCTAGCCTTATGTACTTAATGTGTTATACTCAGAAACCAAAACAGATCTGCTTTAAGCAGCAAGTTTGATGATAAATAGCAAAAAGATTAAGCAGCAAGCTTAATATAATATAACATAATTAGGCAGTGGGCTAAAACAAGAAAAGCTATTTGTAACAGTCGCAACTATAGTTACGAGTCTAGAGATTGTGGTTTACTTGTTCGACACAGAATATTTTGGTAGACAAGTTGTTTCTCTTTAATGCAATACTTCGTGAAAGCAAATCCCATGTGTCTTGTAAGACATCACACTGAATTTGCTTATTGGGTCACAAGATGGGCGTTTACTTACTTCTTGAACAGTCAAAGATTATATGTCTGTTGGTAGATCTTTCAAATAAACTTGACGCTCTAGAAAAGAATGGGGATTCGTAATGAACTGTTCGACAAGTGGGGTAATTTGGCACTTAAAGCGTACACTTTTCGGCTAAAACGGTTTTGTCGATTAAAGATCGCAAGCTGAGGTACTAACGAAACAATTTCCGAGGAGCAATGCCTATGATAGGAATATCGTTAGAAGAGGCATATATCTCCAATCTTTATCCTGTGGTCTAGAGAAGTAATATTGACTGTGATAGATGAATCCCCTATGAGGCATTGAGTTGTGAAGACCTATATGTAGCATTGTCATTTACTGAGAGTTGGCTTATGGCTTCATCTAACTAAAATATGCAGGAAAAACTGTGGTTATACGTTTTTAAGTAAAATTGAAATTTTTAAACATATTCGTTTTTAACAAATAAATATTATCATACTGAATAAAGAACAAAGGTCAGATATATTCATCATCAGAGTTAGTAAATTAAGAATGAAATTTAATGTGTATTTTTAGTATAAGTAATAATGTTAGTGAAGACAAGGATTTAAAATTTTATTAGTCATTTGTAGTAATATGCAACAAACTTTATCTAAATCTAATTAAATATAGAAAAAAAAAACCTGAAAAACTTACGTAAACCTCTATTATATCTGGATGTGCAATTAAGAAATCCTCAATTTCTTTTGGAAATATGTTTTCTCCTCCTCGAATTATCATTTCTTTTAGTCTACCAACAACTTTGCCATAGCCATCTTCAGTAAGTATAAATTGATCACTGAAAATAATTGTGTATTCAAAACAAATAAGAATTTGAAGTTGATAAGTAATCAAAAAGACTTAAAAACAAATACTGCGCGTTTACAAGCACCATTATTAGTGAGTTTGTACTAAAAAAAAAACGCGGTGAAATGGGAATAATTTTTGTTCAAGCCCAGTCAACATATTTGTGGCACTAACGTATAGGCGATATCGCACTAGTGGACATGTGTCACTTCATATTTGTACTATCTCTGTGATATCTATGTGATGAAAACATCCCAAACCATTATCATGACACATCTATGTAATATTTAAAATGTAAGTACACTTGGAGAACACCCAAATCACCACAACACATATTTCAGAGACCTTACGATCGTTTCGTAGACAAAGTCTACATCTTCAGAGGAAGAAAAATTCTAACATAAAAAAACTAGAACCCGTATATTTATATCGCGTCAAAGTAAACGAGCTAGTCCGAAGTAAAGTTGTCGTCTAACAACGATCATTTGTTTATTGCGACAGTGAAACAGGTCGGAGACCTGCTTTAATCTTTTGGTCGACAAATTTATGACCCTTATCTAATATAGGTATTACAAGGACCGGAGTTCTTTAAAGAAACAGCACGTTTCTTTTCGATCTAGAATTTACTATGTGGATATTAGTTCATGCCGACAAAGACATCTGGTGCGATAACAAACCGTAAACTCAACTCATCTCTTTTAAAAATAGAAAACTAAAACCCAGATGTCTGTCTCACCGTGTTAACTTTAACAAAGGAAAATAGTTCAACTAAAATACTACATACAAACTATATTTATATTGATTTTAATTCTACGTGAAAATATTTATCTTGACTACATATATACAACAACCGAAACCGGTATTTAAATCAAGAAAAACATACTAATTAGTATATGTATAAACCGGTCGAGTTATTGGCAATAATTTATTGTTCTACCAGACAAATTAGGAGTATTTAAGCGGTCAAATGCAAAGAGAGAACAAAGAGCTAGAAATTACAGGTGCCGCACGATTTAATGAAGTTTTGTTCTTAATAGACCTTAATATAAAAATACTTTCTAATGAATCAAGCATAGTTTGATGTCTGACATTTTTGACAAGTTTCAAATTTTCTTTGTCAATGTGGTGGTTATTATCCCATATATGTTGTGCCACACATGATTTGTCCACCGTACCATATCGTAACTGTGAGAGATGTTCACGAAATCTGGTGGCTATGTTTCTTCTAGTTTGGCCCACGTATTTAAGATCACAATCTTTGCAACTAATCTCATAAATTCCAGACATTTCCGTGACTTGGTCTCTGGAATTTATGAGATTAGTTGCAAAGATTGTGATCTTAAATACGTGGGCCAAACTAGAAGAAACATAGCCACCAGATTTCGTGAACATCTCTCACAGTTACGATATGGTACGGTGGACAAATCATGTGTGGCACAACATATATGGGATAATAACCACCACATTGACAAAGAAAATTTGAAACTTGTCAAAAATGTCAGACATCAAACTATGCTTGATTCATTAGAAAGTATTTTTATATTAAGGTCTATTAAGAACAAAACTTCATTAAATCGTGCGGCACCTGTAATTTCTAGCTCTTTGTTCTCTCTTTGCATTTGACCGCTTAAATACTCCTAATTTGTCTGGTAGAACAATAAATTATTGCCAATAACTCGACCGGTTTATACATATACTAATTAGTATGTTTTTCTTGATTTAAATACCGGTTTCGGTTGTTGTATATATGTAGTCAAGATAAATATTTTCACGTAGAATTAAAATCAATATAAATATAGTTTGTATGTAGTATTTTAGTTGAACTATTTTCCTTTGTTAAAGTTAACACGGTGAGACAGACATCTGGGTTTTAGTTTTCTATTTTTAAAAGAGATGAGTTGAGTTTACGGTTTGTTATCGCACCAGATGTCTTTGTCGGCATGAACTAATATCCACATAGTAAATTCTAGATCGAAAAGAAACGTGCTGTTTCTTTAAAGAACTCCGGTCCTTGTAATACCTATATTAGATAAGGGTCATAAATTTGTCGACCAAAAGATTAAAGCAGGTCTCCGACCTGTTTCACTGTCGCAATAAACAAATGATCGTTGTTAGACGACAACTTTACTTCGGACTAGCTCGTTTACTTTGACGCGATATAAATATACGGGTTCTAGTTTTTTTTATGTTAGAATTTTTCTTCCTCTGAAGATGTAGACTTTGTCTACGAAACGATCGTAAGGTCTCTGAAATATGTGTTGTGGTGATTTGGGTGTTCTCCAAGTGTACTTATTAGTGCTCATCACAGGTTCCAGTTTTCACATAGTATTTAAAATGTAACTTTATTTAAAGTCAACAAGCTTGCCAAGAAGTATATCGTTGTTATATATAATGCTAAGATATATACTGTATATGTTACAATTTACATGATATGGACATTACCTTATGGTTTTCCTTCCCCCAGCGTTTGATTAGGTAAACTGATGGTAAGGGCAAGTCAGGGACTTGGGGAGAAGGGTTCTGCTTAACTACACCTTTCACCTTTACGCAGGTCTTGCTTAGAATCATTTAATAAAACCTGTGCCAGTCGTTCACTTTTCCAATTATTAATATTTATTATAAACTCCCACTTATCAATGTTGACATATATCTACTTTCTCTTTTCCGTTCTCTGTTGTTATTAATATTATTAATACTGACTGATAATATTATTTAATTAAAAAGAAGTAAGTATTCATTATAGAATAATAAAATCCTAAACATTACATTAAGTTTTACTTTGTAAACTAATTTAGAGTTAAATTTTTAGATCTGGCAACACTGTTTCACATTTCTCGTGATGTGACGTCATTTGCGACATGCGAAGTTTGTGTATATCCTATATTCAATATTCAAATTCAATATTTAGCAATACCTCTATGGCTTTTAAAAATGCTCGTTTTCTTTGCAATCGGTGTCCCCTTCTGGCATGATCTGGCAAAAGAAAACTTTGTTTACCTTACGATGCTGTGCAAGGTAAAACCGGTGGCAGTGACAAAACAAGCATTTTTGAAGCCAGACAAAAGTGTCTACATCTGCATTTAATATGCAACGGTTTCACCAAGTACTGACAACAACAATCAAATCTATATTGTTAGTTAATGTATTCTTACCCAGTTTTCAACCAACAATCTTGACCGATTGTTTCCTTGGTTTTTACCTCATCCTCCCAGTATCCAAGCATATTTACATATCCTCTAATACATATTTCTCCTGGAGTACCCATAGGAACGATGTTGTTATTGGCATCCACCACTTTTACCTCTAAATGATCCTGAATATGACCAACAGTCGAAATACCTTTCTGTTGATCTTCGCCCGGTAGAGATTGAAAGACAACAGCTGTTGTTTCTGTTAGACCATACACTGACTAAAATTACTCTGTGTAAAATGACGTAGGAATGTTGGCATATATTGGAACTTAAACTAAAAATTCTTGCATACAAAAAATATCCAAAACCATCTATTGCATATCTATGGCATTTAAAAAAGTGCATTTACTGCAAATAATAAGAATGGACTTCATAGCCAAATAATTGTTACAAGCGTTAAAGTCACTGGTCTTAAGGAAGCTCAGTTAAAAGTACAAGAGCCTCGGTGGTTCAGGGGCAAGAACGTGTGCCTCAGAACCGAATGGTACTGGGTTCGATCACATGGTTCTCTTTTAACTTTTTCAGTACAAACTGTAATATTAACATCAACCGAGGTTCTGGCATTGTATTTAAGCAAGTTGAATGTCTGCACGTTCCGCCCTTCGGAGGGGGCGTAAAGCCGTCGGTCCCGTGTCCATGCGTTGTTGTGTACGTTAAAGATCCCTACCCTCCTTACAGAAAGGCAGGGGTTTGGCAAAATTTCCAGGATTGTGAGGTGAAACTGCTCCCTGGCGTCGGTGATTGACCATAGTCGCGGAAATATGCCGAGGTTAAAGAAACAAAACACACACGCAAATGCGCCTCAAATGAATATGGCTTTATTTATCCTTACAATAAATGACAAGGTTTCCTTGTTTTCAAAATTGTGACGACAAATAAATCTGATATAGTATTAGCCTACGTTTAAAATATAAATTTCACACAAGTCCCTTTGTTCTACCCTTTACGGGATGGTAGTTGATAAGTCCTTCTCCGTTACAACTGTCTCTTTGCACTAATTTGATTTGTCGCTTAAAGTAGGCATCTCTACAGAGATAAAATGTCTTACCTATCATACTCTAATTTCTCAACCCTAACTATTAATCTTACAAATACTTTCCTGACTTAAACTATTCTACTTATTCCTTGAACATAAATTGGCTCTCCCTTAATTAGTTACAATTATTACAAAAATCTGAGGATTTTTAGAATTGATTATGGCTATGGTAATTCTCAGATACAGCTACCATGTATGTCTGCTTATCTTGACAAGAAAAGAAAATTATATCTAAGACTCACCCGTCGTTAAAATAATTCAGTAGGAAAGAAAACCAATACCGACCTTGCAAGGGCCCTCCAGTACATTATCACATATGTTTAAATAAATATCGAGCGATAACGGTCAATTGATACAAAAACCTTCCTGTTTAAACCCTTAGGTTAGCACTGACTCTTGCCTGTAAATCTAATGACGCTAATTCTTCAGCTTCGGATCACTGAACACTACAGTGATTTCTATCTCCCCCAGCACCGGCGTTTCTCGCGAATCTAGTCCCACTAAACTCTTCTTCTGTGTTTACCTCCCAAGAAACCTGCATTTCCTTGCCTTATTTTCTGCTGACTCGGCAGTGTTAAAGTCCGAACTTTAAACCTCGTGCATCAGCACACTGGTGGCAAGTTACCTATACAAGTACTTTCTCAAGACCCTCCTTAGGTTACCTCACCAGCACAAAATTTCACTACATTCCGCACATTTCGTAAGCCTCATATCAAAGTCTCCACCATGTAATATCGCGACCGTTAAAGAATTCGCTGACGCTACTGTCGCCGTGTCTCTATTGTAAATTTGTTAGCGAGTAATTAAGTGTCACAATAATATATTTAATTTACGTTCATATCATCTGGACGATTGTTTTAACGCAACAAAATATTAAATTAGCGAATTATGTACTACATAGACTCTCCCGCAATTACAAATCCCAATTAAATGACAACACCATTTAGCGGTATGTATACACTATATGCGTGTCTGTCCCGAAATCATAGCTGTCCCCTTGGACGCTAGTCAAAATAATCAAGCAGGTATCCTGCTTACAAAAGCAACCACGGATTATGTCGTGTTGTTTCAAAAAGTGCTGAATTGACCGGACCCATGTCTGAATTTATCAAATTCTGTGGATTCATCTTGCGTTTTTACAAACTTTCCAACGCATCTAACTTGCGATAATCCGTGATTGCCTTCAACAACTTAAGATTACTATCGCCTACCTTATGTCCCGAGTCAATCATATGTTGGGCAACGCTACATTTTTCTGCACTATTGGACCTTAAATGAGTTATGCGCTCTTTGAATATTATTTGTTATAGACCTCCGCGTTTGCAATACCGGGTGATGCAATACCCGGTGATGCAATATCAGATGCCTCAATACCGGATGATGTAACACCGGATGACGTAACACAGGGTGATGTAATTCAAGGACTACAGTTGTCTCGGTGGATACGCCCAACCGGGTTTGTCGATGTTCAATGCAACTATGGATTATTTCGTGCTATTTCAAAAAGTGCTGAATTGACTGGACCCATGTCTGAATTCATCAAATTCTATGGATTCACCTTGCGGACGTTCCAAAGCATCTAACTTGTGATAATCCGTGGTTGCCTTCAACAACTTAAGATTACTATCGCCTACCTTAATGTCCCGACTCAATCATATGTTAGGCAACGCTTGATTTGTCTGCTCTATTGAATCTGAAATGAGTTATGCGCTCTTTGAATATTGTTATTGATCTCCGCGTTTGCAATACCGGGTGATGCAATACCGGGTGATGCAATACCGGGTGATGCAATACTGGGTGATGCAATATCAGATGCCTCAATACCGGATGATGGAACACTGGATGACGTAACACGGGGTGATGTAATTCAAGGACTACAGTTGTCTCAGTGGATACGCCCAACCGAGTTTGTCGATGTTGAATGCAACTATGGATTATTTCGTGCTATTTCAAAAAGTGCTGAATTGACTGGACCCATGTCTGAATTTATCAAACTCTATGGATTCACCTTGCGGACGTTCCAAAGCATCTAACTTGTAATAATCTGTGGTTGCCTTCAACAACTTAAGATTACTATCGCCTACCTTATGTCCCGAGTCATTCATATGTTGGGCAACGCTAGATTTTTCTGCTTTATTGAATCTGAAATGAGCTATGTGCTCTTTGTATCTTGTTGTTATTGATCTCCGCGTTTGCCCAATATAGATTTTCTCGCAATTATAACAAGATATTTGATAAATGCCAGATTCTTGTCGGAAGTCAATATACCCAATAATATCTTTTGGTCCACCCATTTTGCGAGGTATGCTTGAGATATGTCGACAATATTTTGGCCATATTTGGCCTTAATAAAAATACCAATAATTTTGTTAATATGTTGATCAGTATAGATTCCCTTAAATCATAAGTTCGCTTATGAAATAGATAAAAAAACAAAGTAGTTATATGACACCATTGTCACACTTAAAGACCCATTTTTTTTTATGGGTTCTTACATTTGGCAATTACTTACATTCTTTAACGGTTTTAACTGTTTTAGGTATAAAATTACTTACCTTGACTCTTTTTACGTTTAATATGTTAAGCATTTGCTCAAATAAATGTTCCGAGCAAGGGGAACCACCACATACTGCAATTTCGGGAGAAATCTCTAAATTCTTTTTTCGCTGTTTATTCACCAAGTCCACAAACATTGTCGGGGTACCGTGTATAACAGAACATCTGCAAATATAAATCTTTTAACTAGATATTCATTGAATACGTGCTTTATGTTAGGCATCTAAGATACCAAAGAGATTTGTAAGCATGTGATCGCAGATGGATGAGTATTTAACATTTTTCTTGAGGAGTCTTTGATTGAAGGAAAGTAGAAATACAGAATAGCAATGGTTACTAATTTCTAATTCTAATATATTAACCTGGCAACGTTGCAATAATAAAGAACAGATAATGAAGTAAGGTCTGTTACGAACGTTACCGTAAAAACGAAATTACAGAGAAGAAAGAATCTATTGCGGAGCCAGAACAAAAGCAGCAACCTTTTTTTTTTGATACGGGGGTAAGGATTCTCTAATAGACATGCATAGTTACACCCCTTTTTTATTATTTAAACAACACACCACGAGGGCTTACAGCCTAAATACTATCGTACCGAGGGTGTCGACAAGGAGGAAAGAGTCAACTTGTTAATTCTGGACTTGAAGGTTTGGAGGTTCCGAGGAGAAGGAAAAACGTGTGCCGGCAAGGAATTCCACAACCTGGAAGTCCTCGGGACAAAAGAGCGGGCGTAACAAGATGTTCTATGTCTGGTGACCTGGACAGTAAAAGGATGCAATCGCTCTGTTCCCCTGGTAGATCTGTTGGGGGCAGCAGGTGGAGGAACTATGGAAGAAAGCTCCTCTGAGCAGTACCCGTGCAGATATCTATAAAAGAGAGAGAGGTCACCAATGGCACGTCGGTGGGCAAGGGATGGCAGCCTTTGGGTGGGGTAGGATCACCGATGAGACGTATAGCTCTCTTCTGAATGGAGTCGAGGATAGCGAGTGTAGAAACGGCAGCGGCACCCCAGATGTGGAAGCAGTATTCAAGGTTTGGCCTTATTTGTGAAGTATAGTGTGTGGCAATTTCAGGTTTTATGGGCTTCGCACCCACTACCCCCCCCCCCTTCCTGGGGTGCCGGACCTCCAGGGAGGGGAGTTTAGTGGGTGCGAAACATGTCTGCATCAAGTGTGGACTTCTTGTTATAGCGTCAATTTTAAGTATAAATTTAAAAGAGCTTACTTTATCTACAACCAAAAATAGTTCAACCATGCTTTTATATTACCTATATTGATTGCGGAATCCACAATCAGTAGCGGCTCGTGATTTTGGGAGTGGATGAAGCAGAATCCGCGCGGCCCCAAAGGGAGTTCCAGGGAGACGAGACCCCACCCCTTGCGCCGCAGGAGATGTTTGTAAAATTCCAAGGTCACGCGTTCTCCTGGCACTTCAGTATTTTGATGAAAAATCCATTTGTACAAAAATATTGACTTTCACAAGGAATAATTTTCGGAAGAATGGCCAGGAATATTCGATGAGAGGACACTGTACACGTACGCATACGGTAATATAATACAAACATGAAAAATCCAGCTTTTCAAAGTTTGTAAATGTGACACATACCAGATTAAACAAACGACGGAAACTAAGATTTGAAGCAGGCTCAGAAGGCTGCATCACTTTTGTGGCCCAACCTACCAGTGCGCGTGCCGTTGCCATGGCAACCGTCTCATGCAAGCGTCCCGAAGCAGACGCAGCATTTGTATACGAACAAATCTGGCTCAGTCAATCCGCAGCTGCTTGACGCTCTACAGTAGTCTGTGGTCCCAATACGTAAGCGCTGCGCGTTGCGGCATGTATACATTCAATTTGGTGATCAGGGACGGGCTTGCAAATTATATCGTACCATTACTATAAACTTACATTTTAAACTGCGGCGCGACGTAACAAGACATTTTTATGTGGTTGTACCAAATGAATCTGAGAGAATGAAAAAAATTAAAATTATGGTGGATTTTAAATAAAAAGTTTAGCTTAACCGAAAAATATAGGTGAATCAGCGCTTCACCTGCGTCACCTGACGAGCCGCCACTGTGTGGATAAAAGGATACTACATATTATAGTCTCATTACACTTACTTTTCGTCCTGAATGGCTTCCAAGTTACGGTCCGGACTGTAGATTGGAGAAGGGACCACAAGGGTAGCTCCATGATTTAGCGCTGCCGAGATGGTAATGACTATACCAAACGCGTGGAAAAAAGGCACTTGTACACAAATCGTGTGATGTTTTTCATTGAACTCACTTCTTTTTCCAACATAATAAGAATTATTCACTGTTGTAAAATGACTGCAGATTGCAGCTTTTGGTTTTCCTGTTGTGCCCTAAAATTTAAATCCGATGTTAATACATTGGTTGTTGTTGCCCTTACTTGGTGAAACTTGTCCATGCTACATACAGACTTGGAGACTACTTCTCTGGCTTCACTGTTGGTTTTCGTTTTTGTAGGTGAAGAACATCCTAGAACATCCAGAATTCATAAGGGCCACTTGCTCTAGTTAGCTTACGCGCTGGCTACGTCCTTCACCTACAAAAACGAAAACCAACAGAGAAGCCAGAGAAGTAGTCTCCAAGTATGTATGCGATGTTAATAATTATATAACACAAATAAAACACGCTTTCTTTAGGAAGCTCTGAACGGCCTGTACACACTCAAGACAGGACCAAGAATTTAATGGCAGTTGGTAATAGAACCCATGCACTGAAAATAATTAGTATTGCAATGTAAGAACTTAACACCAAAGACAGATTCATAACGTTTATTGGAAAAATAGAGAAAATATAGCTATATGATATTTCTACAAAAACCGCATATAGCCGAGATCAATCTCCACTCAATGCCGCTTATGTTCTCCTCCTCAGCCCAGTTTTTCCCCTTTGAGTTGTTAAGGATCCCCTTCCATCAAGGCTAACCAATAGGGACCCATACACGCTGTGTGTCTAAGACCAAGGCGGTATTGCCAGCTTTATTTATTTATTTTTATTTCAACAACACATCACGAGGGCTCACAGCCTAAATAATATCGTACCGTGGGTGTCGACAAGGAGGAAAGAGGCAACTTGTTAATTCTGGACTTGAAGGTTTGGAGGTTCGGAACAGATGGAAAAACATGTGCCGGCAAGGAATTCCACAACTTGGAAGTCCTCGGGACAAAAGAGCGGACATAACAAGATGTTCTATGTCTGGTGACCTGGACAGTAAAAGGGTGCATTTGCTCTGTTCCCCTGGTAGATCTGTTGGGGGCAGCAGGTGGAGGAACTATGGAAGAAAGCTCCTCTGAGCAGTGCTCGTGCAGATATCTATAAAAGAGAGAGAACTCACCAACGGCACGTCGGTGGGCAAGGGATGGCAGCCTTTGGGTGAGGGTAGGGTCACCGATGAGACGTATAGATCTCTTCTCAATGGAGTCCAGAATAACGACTATAGAAGCGGCAGCGACAGCGGCACCCCAGATGTGGGAGCAGTATTCGAGGTTTGGCCTTATTTGTGAAGTATATAAGGTATAGGGATTAGCTGGTGAAAAGTATTTGTGAGCCAGGAAGAGGAAACCTAATTTATTAGCAGTTGCTTATGCAATTGATGTGACATGTTGGTGCCAATTGAGATTTCGGTCCACAGAAATGCCAACAAGTGAAAAGGACTCAATACTTTGAATAACTTGGTTGTTCATTGTGATATGTCTAGGGCTGGTGTATCTCTTATGAGATAGAAAGCAAGACTGAAATTTGGTGGAGTTGAATTGTATAAGATTTCTACTTCCCCAGTCTAATATTTTTTGGAGATCCACAGCGGCAGAACCCTCCATGAGTCTGCGATCCTCACCTAACTGGGCTAAAGAGACAGGCTTAGAATATTGTATATTTGAGTGGGGTGCTGCTGCCATCCGTGTAACTGTGAACTGGGTTGGATGTGCTAGAGAGAAGGTCATTGATATGGAGAAGAAACAAAGTAGGGGCTAAAGCTGAACATTGAGGGACTCCTGTATTAATTGGATACAGTTTAGAGGAATGGACATCCACGACAACTGAAATGCTCCAGTTGGAGAAGAAATTTGCTGTCCAGCTAGAGAGTTTTGATGGTAAGCCATAGGCCGGAAGTTTATTAAGCAGCGCTGCGTGCCAGATCTAGTCGAATGCTTTGGATATGTCTAGAGCAACAATCTGGGATTCACCGCGTAGTTCCATAGACTTGCTCCAAGAATGGGTGACAAAGGAAAGGAGGTCGGCAGTTGATCTGCTGACCTCCCCCGCAAAGCCATGGTGGTATTCATAGTTTTTTTCCGTGTGGAAACTTGCCGACATTTTCAACATCCCAAAACCCAGCAAAGATCCGCTGTTTCCTCAAGGCCCATTACCCTACTCTCAGTCATCGGCAAAATCGCCGAAAAACTGATTCAGAAAAGGCTAGCTTTATTCACCTCTGAGAACCACATCCTTCCTGACGAGCAATTCGGTTTCAGACACCAGCACTCCACCAGAGACCAAGTCCTTCGTGTGGTGGAAAACACCACCGAAGGATTTAATAAAAACAAGTGAACTGGTGCAACTTTTCTCGACATTAATCAAGCCTTCGACAGGGTTTGGCATGCGGGCCTCCTTAACAAACTTCTATTATTAAATTATCCTCTCCCTCTCATTTTACTAATCAGGTCATACCTGCAACAGAGGATGTTCCAGGTCGAACATCTTGGAACCAGATCTAGAACCTACTCAGGCACGGCTGTACAATATATTTCTCGCAGACATACTGACACCGCCCCTAAACGTGACATACGCACTGTATGTAGACGACACTACCATCCTCAGAAGCTACACTCAGCCGAGGATAATAACCGAACGTTAACAGACCGCCGTAGACGAGCTACAAGGCTGGTATAGGAAATCTTGTCTAGCCATAAACCCCGATAAATGTTCAACAATCCTATTCTCTATGATGAGACACACACCTCACGAACACGTATCATTAGACAACCGTCCAAATCCTTGGTGAGACTCCGACAACTCTGACAAATACCTCGGGGTTTTCGTCGACAAATGCTTAACATGGCGCCCCCATGTCCAACATGCCCGAAGAAAAGCCTCAATGTTCATCTCGAAGCTGTTCCCACTTCTTAATAGAAATTCCAAATTATCCATGAAGAATAAACTTCTCATGTACAAACAGATAATCTGGCCAGCCTTGATCTATGCATGCCCTGCATGGGCCACCGCGGCCGCAACACACATCAAGACCCTTCAAATCATCCAGAATAAAATTCTGAGAATGGTTACCGGAGCGCCATGGTTTGTCAGAAACAGTTAGATTCACTTTGATCTGGAAATGCCTTCGTTACTTGAGTTTACAACTCCAATATCCACCACTCAGTTCGCAAAAGCCGCTTCTCACCCAAATGCTCTTCTCCGTAGTGCCACCGACTACGATGAGCAACTTCCACATAAGCATAAGCGTCCAAAGCGTGTGCGTACCCGATAACGCCCCCCAGCAAAAACAGAATGGAAACATTCAGACCCCAACGTCATTGTGTGAAATCTTTCCGACGGAGGTGGGAACTAAGTTCCGGTACTCCAGGGAGCGGAGTTGTAGTGAGTAAGAGTCTCACAGTACCGCGATATTCCACGCATTACGGTGTCGTGAAGGAGGTTTGCATGATGCATTTCTCCACTCCTGTATCCAAAATCAAAAGCAAAAAAGACCTATGAATTTTCTAAAATGCAAGGTTTGATTATTACTTTATTTTCTCATTGAAAAAGCTGCTTCATGGTGACATTTTCGTCCCAAATTAGAGTAAAATCTTCATAGATTATCGTATTGGTGAATTCGCAGTTAAGAAATTGCATTTAAATGTTGTAACAGGCGATTGAAAAGTACTCGTTTCGTTCGCCCATAAGAAATGCATGGCGCTTGATATAGTTTTTGTGTTATGTAACCAGTTTAAAATTCCCGCTTCAGAAAAATTGTTAGATACCCTAGGTGTAAAATAATAAAAATAATTGAAATCTCTAAAAAGTAATACCTCAATAATAAAACAAAAATGTTCTTAATGTTAATTGAAAATTAATACTAATTATGATATAATAAGTGAAAATTGGAACCTCTGATGAGCACTGATAAGTACACTTGGAGAATTCAAACCAGAACAACACATTAAAAAAAACGCGACAATCGAAAAGTTCTCAACGGATTTTTCATCCTCTGATGACGCTAACTTGGTTAGTGAAACGATCTTCAGGTTTAAAAAAAATGTGTTGTGGTAATTTGGGTTCTCTAAGTGTATTTACTAATTATGATGTGCATTTATATGTGTAGACAATCTATTAAGTTATGTTCTTCCAAATAATATAAATTCTATTCGCAACTAAATGCTTACCGATGTAAATTGTATGTTAAAGCTACTATCAGGAGATATTAAATGTTGGTTTTGCTTGATACTCTTGATTTCTTCACCAGTAGCAGAACTCAAGATTGCGTTGTATCCCATACAGCCTCTGAAATTTTAGGAAAAATTATAATAGCTGCCGATTAGATTGTAAAAACTAGATTGTAATTTTTATTAATATTAAATCGTCAATTAAAATTATGATGTATTTAAGAATTATAAGAGTTTTATTTATAATTTTTTGAATTTTGTGTGGCAATAGCTCTCGTGGTGGCGCGTTGGAGGCGCCAAGTGCCTAATATTTGTAAGCTAATAACTTTCGTTCATTTACAGTGATAGAAAAAATTCATATGGTCATTGCAAATACAATATATTTTTTGTTAACGTATTTATTTTCTTACTGGTCACTTCTATGATTATTCAGATACCGTCTTCATGTTGTCTCGCATGCACCACGTGACTATAAACGTAGGCTAGAATTCATTCTAACCGCATGACCATTTATTACGCTGTTCGCTCTCTTGCTCCAGCATTTCTAAAGATTCGATACATTCTATTACTCATTAAATATGTTTTTTTATTGTTATCATCGAGGAAGATAATGTCAGGCCTAGTAGCGGCCACTGGCTTGACAATGGAGACCGGGAGAAACTCCAGTATATACGACATCTCTCGTTCTCCAATACAGACTCAATATCCTCTAGTTGGTAAGGCAGCACTCGTGTTAGGTCTATCATATAACAGTAATGGTAATGCAACACTCTAAGGACCGCATTACGTCGATACACATAATTGGTTGACGCCATCACCGGACAGGCACACAAGAGAGCGTCTCCGGCGATTGGTGATAGGTTCCGCAGGTGTCATCTGCTACGTCCTCCTGCATTATGTGCTTGGGTTAGACCAATTTGTTTATAACACCATCTTGACACGTTTCCATGAATGTTCTTTTATATGCCGGAAGAACATTTTGTGCAAATGCTTGTCAACATGCTGCACCAACAGATGTTTTTGTAGGCCATCTCTAATCTTAGCTCTTGAAGTCAGAATGTCAGGCCCCACTGTGGGTTTAAAAATGGACAATTGGCCTCGCTTGGTTGTTACTCGGGAGTGGCGTTTCAGATGATACCGCCCTGGGTGAGCGCTGGCGGGTGTCGTGCGTCCAGAAAACTTGGAGTTTGTGGCCTTCACTGTGTGCTACGAAACGGACGGACGGCCTCGCTTGGGCGATGCCCGGGAGCGGGACTCGATGGGCTGTTGCCTTGAGTCTAACATTGTTGGGTGTCGGGTTTAGATGAGCCTGGGGGGAGGTGAGATCTCTAGGGGTGGATTACGGATTACAACTTGAGATTGGATGTTGCTCGAAAGCGGGACATAATGATACCGCCTCGAGGAAACAGTGACGGATGTCGGGTCCAGACAAGCTCGGAGAGAGACTCTCTCTCTCTCTCTTTCTGAGCTTCGAAACGGTCTAGCGACCACTCAGATGACAGTACACCTGCCAAACAAATTTTCTTCGTCAAGAAAAGATCGACTCCCTCAGGCAGCTGGAATCGATAAGTGAAATTTAAATAATTAGACGTGAGCCACAGTAGACCGAAGGTTGCGGTGGAGGGACTGGATTAGCCCACTCACAATAGATCTAATCTAAATCTAATCTAGACCAAGGTGTTTATAACACCATCTTGACACGCTACCATAAATGTTCTTCTATATGCCGGAAGAACATTTCGTGTAAATGCTTATCAACATGCTGCCGCAACAGATGTTTTTGTAGGCCATTTTTAGCTCTTGAAGTCAGAATGTCAAGCTCAGTCACCAAAGGGCGATCACTTTGCTTCTTCGCGACCTGTCGTCGAAGCATAGTCCGAGTGCACCTGCTGATCCGCGTGCTGCATTGAATAGGAATGCTCATGTTCCTGCGAGTTCGTGGGTCTTGACAACTTGCAGAAGGATCCTGCGGCCTATTTCAATGACCTCTTTTTCATGTTACTACTTCAAGTTCAGTAATCCTCTACTTCCGAGATTTCTTGGAAGGTATAATCGGGGAACGAACGACCTCGAGTGCAAGCCTCGATGTTTGTGGAGAAGCTTGCTGGTATCCCTATTCAAATGGCCTAACTCTTATACCTCCATTTCATCACCCCAAATGAGTAACGAATGACTGGAAAGCCAAGTACCTATGTTTGTGGCTATCACCTTGTTTAACCCTGAGAGCCCTGAGTTCCAGATTCGCCATAACCACTGTTTATACCTACTGCGGAGAGTCTCTTTCGTTCTTGCATCGTCCTGAATGCCTGATTGCTCGACACCCGGGTACGTATACTTTATTATTATTATTATTGTGACTTCAGCATGAAGCAATTTTACACTCCCTCAAAGGGGAATATTCACACATCACAGGTATCTCAGATACCAAAGGGATTGAGCTCAGATGAAGCCCATTCCACGTTATCGGGCCCTGAACGACAACGCGACTCATCCTCATTTCCCAGGAATCTCCCCACGGCGTGGGCAGTTGCAAGTATTACTGCATTATGTATAACCTTATAAAGATGCTCTGCAACACCCAGACTCCTAATCTTCTCTAGAAGATTCGTAGGAACCACACCAGTTGACGACATTACTATCGGGATTAATCACACTATCTGCCCTTAACTGTTCCTTTACTTGCATCTCGAGGTCTCTGTACTGATCTTCCCGTTATCCCTAGATTATTGGTATTCGGAATGGCCACACCAATCAGCATCACTTGGTTGCTGGACTTATCCACTATTATTATATCTGGCCTGTTGGGGGCAATTCGTTGGTCTGTGAGCACAATTCGATCCCAGTACAACCTGTAGCCTGAGTTCTTTAGAACAGGATCAGGAGTATAGCTATAGTAGGGCACGTTACTAAGATTTAAAAGTCCCTTTTCAGAGCCAGTTATTGATGAAGTATGCGCACAACTGCGTCGTGCCTTTATTTATTATTATTATTATTATTGTAGTTGTTATTGTTATTTTTAGCGGTTATAACACATTTTAGGGACCGTATTAGATTACATAAATTTTCATAGCTTTATATTAACACCTTACATTGGACTTAGCCATTGAAAATTGAACCTAGGACTTGTCACTCTGTAAAGTGTTACCTTGATAATCTATACGCTCAATATAAGTCACCATCTTATTTAAAATATGATTTTACTTAAACGAGCAAAACAATTGGTTGGATACCTACCTTATATTATCTTTATCTGTTATGATGATGGTTTCTAAAGACGGTACCCGTAAACTTTTTAGTTTTCCAGGGTCACATCTTTCTATTTCTGGTGCAACTGTGCATATGGTTTCATAAAACTTGTGTGATTTTATTTCTAGTGGACATAATATTCCTCTGATACCAACTTTATTGATACAATATTCCATTTCTTGTGGTTGGTAGGCTGGATTTATGGCTACCTTAAAAACTTATATGTATTGATTCAACTTAACACTTACCGCATTATAAAAATAACTGCAATACTCTATGTTGTGTAAAAAAGTGTTTATAACATGAATACATATTTTAATTCATTAGATTTTCGCTATTTATGTAAATAATTTCCCTAGGGTCGTTCAGTATTCTAAAGTATAGATGTACGCTGACGACATTCAGATATACATTTCCTTCAATGCCGTAGACCTTTCGGATGCGCTGGAAAATGTGAATTCCGATCTGATTCATTGTACAAAGTGTCCAAAGATCAATCGCTGTGTCTATAAGTCGGCTGCTATTTTGTTTGGGAGTCAGATTTTTGTAGAGCGCTTAAAGGTGAGGGTCGTGATCAATAAGGAGCCTCTGGAACTTTTGAATGAGGTGCTAAACTTGGGTGTGATAATGGATAACAAGCCTAGATATAAGCGGCATGTTAGTGCCTGCCTTCAGCGAGCCTACAACAATCTGCGTCTGTTGTACCCGCAAAGAACTTATCTTCCGACTGATCTTAAGCTAATGCTTGGGAATACCTTAGTCCTCTCGCAGTTTGCCTATTGCTCGGAACTATATTCGCCATGCTTGGACGGTTGCGATTATAATCGGATACAGTGACTGCAAAATTCCTGTCTGAGGTTCGCGTATGGTATTCGAAGATTCGAACATATCTCGCATAAACTAAATAAAGCGAAGTGGCTTAATATGCGTAATCGTTTCACGCTGAGAGCAGCGACATTGTTCCATTATATGATTGTGTCTAGAGACCCAACATACTTGTATAGAAAGGTAACGCACAGAACTGATGTTCATAGCATTAACATAAGGCCGAAGGGCTTAATATCACCACCTAAGTACATGCTAACATTGTTTAAACGGTCTTTTACCTATCAGATATACGCTATATACAATGGTCTTAATGAAAGTGTTAAGAGCTGTTCTGTGCGTTCCTACAAAAAGAAACTGTTGCTGATTATGCGTGGTGTTTGAGCAGGTTGGCTGTTGACTGCCAGTTTTGCATATGGGCGTAAGTGGTAGAGCAGGGGATGATTTTACATCCGTCTGAACTTCGCCCAATTCACACATTTATTATTATTTTTCTTTTAATTATGCACTTAGAACTGTGTTTTTGTTAAGTATGATGTATTATTGTATTATTTTTGTCTTTTTAATAGTCACTTGAGTATTGTATTATTTACTGTGTGAATAAAGGCTACGTTATTATTATTATTATTATTATTATTATTATTATTATTATTATTATTATTATTATTATTATTATTATTATTATTATTATTATTATTATTATTATTATTATTATTATTATTATTATTATTATTATTATTTACAACTAATTCTAATCTAGATTTCCACCGTATATGAGATAGACAATACATTTTGAATGTGTTTTGCGTACCTATATTTTTAATCCTTTTAATATACATTCTTTTATTCACTTACTTACTTACTTCCACATCGTCACAACGTGTATCGCATCGGCGACAAAAATTAAAAAATAATTTTTTTCGCTTAAACGTCGTAAAAAGTATCAAAACATAAAAAACATGATTTGGGAACGATTTTTTTTTGTCTGTCGGCCTCTCGGCCTGTATGTTTGCCTGCTTGTAGCCACGATAACTTTAGAATGAATTGAGATATCGTCTTCAAATTTGGTATACAGTTAGCACTCGACAAACGAAAGGTTCTTATTGTTTTGGGTAAAATCGCTTTAGGGGGTAGGGGATGAATGGGGGGTGATTTGGCGAGGATTGGCATTTTTTCGTTAAAACTCGATTAATATAACGTTTTAGGGTTTATTTATTAGAAGACTTTTAATTTCGTCAAACATCTGGTATTCTATGCTGAAATTAAATCAGTGGCTGAATGTGTGGGGGTGGAATGTTGTTGATAAAAATTTCGATTTTTGTTTGTTAAAAAGGCGTAAAAAGTCTCAAAACATATAGAAAACTTGATTTTGGAACGACTTTTTTTCTGTCTGTCGGTGTGTCGATCGGTCGGTCTGTCAGTCTGTCGGTCTGTCGGTCTATTGGCATGTACGCCTGTCTGTTAATAGGCGCAATAACTTTCGAACGAATTGAGATATCATCTTCAAATTTGGTATCCAATTAGCACCCGACAAAGTAACGCTTCGAATTGTTTTTGGGGGAGATCGCTTCAGGAGGTAGGGGATAAATAAGGGGTGATTTGGTAAAAATTGTCATGTTTTCAATAAAACTTGAGTAACATAACGTTTCAAAAGTTTATGGGTACAGGAATACAAATATTTTCTTTGTGGTCAAGTCATGGGCCCTAAATTCATTTCATGAGAATGTCTGTCTGAAGAGAATAAATTATCACAGCTGTGTGGAAGTTATGATTCAATTTACAGCACTATTTTTCGGGAAATATGCCATCTGAGAATGTCACATTAATTACATGGGATAACGGTTTCGCTATTATGTCTGCTGTCTTTTTAGTAAGTTGACTGGAATTTCATCGTTACCGACAGCTTTGCTATTTCTTAGTTCCATTATTATATTATAAACTTCAACTTCATTTGTTGGAATCATGAAAAAGCCGTACTTCGCGCCCTGTGTTCTGGAGGTTTGTCCTATCTCATTCATATTTTGTCAATTGAGTTTTGATTTTTTGCTCACTTGTTCTTCTTTTCGCTTCCGGTATAACTTTTTTAAGTATCGAAGTATACGTTTTATAATAACTTCTAGAAATTTTGCCTGCAATCATTTCCCTATGTAGTTTTCGCTTTGTTTTGTATGAATTTCTGATGCCCATAGTAATCCATGATTTATTACTGATGGGGGCTGAATCTAAGAGGTGTAACAGTTCATTCATTGCCCCAAGGAAAGGGCGGCAGAAACCATCATATTATGTTGCATTTACATCGTGAGGTTGCCTTAGAAAAAGCCTTACAACATACCAAAATTCAACTTTCTGAGTTTATCGAAAATTGAGTTATCCAAGTTTGAAGCATTTAATAAAAATTCACTACCATAACGCACTTGCTGCGCCCTTAACTTTTTCGATATGGCGTTGTGTTGTGGGGTAACTCAGTGAAAAGTACACTTACCAAAATCACCACAACACATGTTTTTAAAGACCTCACGGTCGTTTCACTAACAAAGTTAGCGTCATCAGAGCATGAAAAATTCGAACTACTTACTACTAACATCACCTATTATACTGAATTTTAGATAAAGAACGATACTGAGGGGGAGATTAAAAGACAAACAAAATTTTCAGTCTATTGTTTTTTAATTGCCGGACGAGGTTTTTGAACTTCATTTATCACTTTACCTAACAGGTTTTATAATATTTATCTAAATCAAAGACAGAGCGCAAACAGATGACTACAAACCAGTGGCGGAGGTCGGTTTAAGGGACTTTTGTTTTTTATTGCCCTAGAAATATAAATACTGTCGTACGCATCTAGCTTCGCTGACTGTCTAACATTTTTGATTAGTTTCAGATTATCTTTATCAATGTGGTGGTTAATATCCCAAATACGTTGTGCTACGCATAACTTGTCTACACTACCGTATCTCAGCTGTCTCAGATGTTCACGAGATCTAGTCTCAATGGTTCTCTTAGTCTACCCAACGTATTTAAGATTACAATCTTTACAACCTATCTCACAGATACCCGACATTTTAGTGCCTTTATCTTTATATTTCGTAGTACCTAACAAATTTCTTAAATTATTTTTGTCGAAAAATTCATCGGTTTTTTAAAAATGCTCTCGAGGCCCCTTGTGATACGCGGTTTAAAACGTAGCCAAACAAACTTTTTCTTTATTTTATCTTTCCTAAATGCCGTGGATTTTCTTTGTTCTGTGTCTAATAATTAATTTTTCCACTAAGGAATCCGATTATACGTTATATTGAGCCACGTTTTTAATGTACTCTCCTTCTATACTATAACTACTTTTACTAAAGGGAAATTTTATTAATCTATTTACTAAGAAATTTAAACCGGCCGTTTTCTGTGCAAACGTATGATGTGAGTCAATTGGAATGTAACTTCGAATGGTAGTTTCCTTCCTCTGGACATCGAATGCAAGAGAGTCATTATTAGTGAATTTTTATAAAAAAAATTCACTAATAGAGAGGTATCGATGGTGAGACTTTGCAAAAATTCTTTCAAATGAGCGCGAATTAGGACCCCTAGAACCCATATCCGGGGTCAGTTTGAATTTTTATATGTTTATATATATATATATATATATATATATATATATATATATATATATATATATATATATATATATATATATATATATATATATATATATATATATATATATATATATATATATATATGTATCCGTCTGATAACTCAAAAAATAATTAACCGATTTAGATGAAACTCGGCAAGTGCCTTTCTTTTATTAATGGCTTGGATGAGTTCGTTGGCCAGGAAAATCGGACGGGGTTTTCCGGGAAAATTTTGAGTTTTCTTTCTAAAAAAATTTTTTTTTTCCGAAAATTTCGATAAAATTTGGTCTACATATTGCTTTGGAAAATACCTAACTATGTGCCAAAATTCAGCTTTCTAGGGTTACAGAAAATTGAGCTATTCAAATTTGAAACATTTATGTTTAAATCATAAGTATGTGGTTGCTGTTGGTTAGTCAATGCTTTTCTTATTGACTCATGAAATTCATTTGTAAGTTTCCGAGAAATGTCAATAATACTGAATTCACTGATTGTTAATCATTGGAAGCATTTACGATTATATATAACCCTATTGTAATTTATTATCATTTATCACCTCTGTAGTATAATTATTTTTGCCTTACAACTCGCAGCGTTTTTAGTCAATTGTTGTTATTAATAGTCAATAGTTTCTTTCCGAATACACAAACCTTCCATTGACTTCTGCTTCTGCCGCTGTTACAGTCCTTTTATTTAGAGGTAGAGTTGTAACCACCCATACAAACAGTGTTTTTTAACCACGTGGCTGGGGGACTGACCGAATTCATTCCCAGTTGCTGTTGATTTACTCATATTCTCTTAATATGTTTGAAGATGTGGTGTCTACTTCATTCCAAGTCACTATTAACCGACTATTTATGAAATCAAATAAGTAAATTAAATCGATTGTCATAAAATATGTAGTGTATTAAGACAAGGGAAAAAGAAATAAAACATATATAACTGTGCACATTTTGATTATATTTTAGGGTGCTTGAGAGAGGTATTGTCACAGCATAATATCTTATTAAAGTTCATTTGTAAATAGGTTTAATTTATATATATATATATATATATATATATATATATATATATATATATATATATATATATATATATATATATATATATATATATATATATATATATATATATATGATAACTCAAAAAATAATTAACGGATTTCGATGAAACTTGGCAAGTGCCTGTCTTTTATTAATGGCGTGGATGAGTTCGTTATCCAGAAAAATCAGACGGGGTTTTCCGGAAAAATTTTCAGTTTTCTTTCGAAAAATTTTTTTTTCTCCGAAAGTAACAAAGCTGTTTCAATGAAATTTACTATATATGTTGCCTCAACGTTACTACGTACCAAAATTCAACTTTCTAAGTTGAGAGCAAATTGAGTTATTCAAATTTTAAATTTTCTTTCGAAAAAAATTTTTTTCTCCGAAAATTACAAAGTTATTTTAATGAAATTTTGTGGATATCTTGCCTTAGGAAAAACCTTACTACGTATTGAAATTAAAATCTCTAAGTTTATAGAAAATTGAGTTATTTAAATTTGAAGCATTTAATAAAAATTCACTACCATAACGCACTTGCTGCGTCCCGAGTTTTTTTAAATAATTAGTGCATATAGAAAAGGAAGTTTGTAGTTGATTTCTATTACGTGGGAGAATTTTATTAAATCAAATTGACAGTTCAGTCTTTTAATAAAATCATCTACTTTGCACATATTTGTGTGAAACACTGCAAAAATATCGTCCACATAACGAAACCATGCTCTAGCAAAATAATCACTTTCATTTTCTAAATCCGTCTCACATCTACTCATGAAAAGGTTCGGAATGAATGGAGAGAGTCGGTTGCTCATTGCCGTGCCTTCAGTTTGTCCAAAAAACTCATTGTTAAATTGAAAAATATGTTGTTTTGTACAAAGGTTTCTTGAAGTTGAATATTCTTTCCAAACCCCTTCACTTATGTTGTTCAATATTTAAAATTTTATGTTTCACAATTTCTTTTTTCGCTTGCTATAGACATGCTCCCTTCCCCGTATCCCCTTTCCCAGCAGCTACCTATCACTATCTATTTCTCAGCTTGCCCTCCGTTGTATTTTATACTGCGGGGGTGGTGGGGGCGGGTGGACAGAACCGTCCTTCCCCTCCTGCATGCCTACAACTACCCTCAATGCACATAAAATTCTTGGTAACAACCCCCAAGACAATTACAGGACCTGGAGCGAATTGGGTGCTGTGCGGGGTAAACTGGGTTTAAAGGAGATATGGCTTCAAAATGTGAAAAATGGAGCTTTTCGAGGTCCGACTCAGTTATTTTTTCCGCATTTTTCGCTCATATTCCCTTTTTGTTCTTTCCCGCCCAGCATCCCTATTCGCTCCTGGTCCCGTAACTTTCTTGGAGGTTGTTTGTAAGAAATTTTTCGTATGGTTTGTGCATCCACGGTGAGTTCTAAGCATGTTTCTGAAAAATATTTTTTAAAACCCCCCGTGGACTAAATTGCAAAATTACCATGTATCAATATATTTTATTCAAAGAGAAATTACGTCCTGTATATAATTCCAAAATTATTTAATTTGTTTGCTAACGTATACCTACCTTTATAACGTGTAACCGCGAGATCGCGGATAATTTTACATCGCATCTCGTATCACCGTAGTAAGTTGTGTTAGGGAATGTTTTACTAGTTCGACGTTCGGATAGTCTCGATCAAAATCGGTCGAGAATCATTAGAACGGTTACGCGATGCAGTTACACGCTAATACCACAGCCGCAGCATAGAACTTGTGCTAAACTAAAACATCAGCAAGTAGTAACGATTTAATCCATTGTTTTACTCGAGCGAGTGTTAAAGTAGCAATGGAATGGTCGGAAGAGATAACATTACAATTGATAGATATGTACAAGAAGACAGAGTATCTGTGGAATCCGAGAAATATAAGGTATTTTAACAAATTATCCAAGCAGGAGGCATGGGATCGGATAGCTGCTAAGCTCGGCACAACTCAAGAGGAATGCCGCAGGAAAATGACGAGCTTGCTCGCGTCTATGCGCAGGGAGAAGGCCAAGATCAGGAAGAGTTTTAAAACCGCAACAGGTACGTACTTGATTACTTTATTGAGATAATAAACTCATTATAAATATTTTATTTCGATAACTATACAGTGTGTCCCAAACTGGATGGGAATGTATTGATATCTCTGTTATTATTAGATATAGGGAGACAGTTAAAGTAGCAATATTTTGTAGAATTTCATGCTCGTTCCAAATATGACTTGTATTTTGCCCTGCCTCTTTTCGTTTTCGAGTTACTTTGGAAAAAACAAAATTTGTCGATTTCTTTTTTCTTCAATATCTAAGTAGGCGTTGATCTGACATGTCTAAGACTTGCACATTATCAGGATACTTTTTACAGAGTAATCTTTTTGTGGTATTATGAACTTTGGATTGTCATTTGTGTTTGAGCTACATATATCAACGTTTGTTTTTATTAAGGCAGCTATATAGGATTTTTTTCTCATCTGATAGCCTGCGAAAAAGCTTTCCAATGATGTACAACATGCTTGAGAAATTTTGTAATTGCACTGACAATTTTGAGAAAAACCGTTTTGAGGATAGTAGGCTATGAAGTCCAATACCAGAAATCAAATTACAAAAAAAAGTGTTCAAAAAGCAGTAGGCCATGGAGTCTAACAATAGACTTCTACTTTTAACATACTTTTTCGTAATGATTCACGATTAAAAAATATTGTGATTTAATTTACAATTTAAATTCGGTAATAATGCTGGGTAATATTATGTGAAACAGTTTAATAACGAAACCCGGCAACAACAAATAGAAACTTAAACTCGACAAAACAATACAATTAGAAACGGAACTCAACAAATAATAAAATTGAAACTAAAAAATACACTAAATAGAAAATTGTTCAATATGGCCACCGTTTTGTTCAATGCACTTTATACACCTTTTTGAACCATGCCTGCAAACTCTGGTGGGGGTGTTTTGGTTAATATGATTTATAGCTTCCGTGATTCTGTTTCGTAATTCATTGATATTTTATGGTGGATCGAATTTATACACACCATTTTTCAGAGTACCCCAAAAATAAAAATCCATGGGTGTTATATCAGGACTTCGAACACAACAATGAACCGGCCCATTGTTACAAATGACACGATTTTTAAAATTGCGGTACCAAAATCTTTGGCGATCCTAGCATTGAGAGCTGGACAACCATCTTGTTGGTCACAAATCTCGTCTAAATTATCATGAACTCTTCTAATTGTTGGTAAGATATAATTTCTCAATAGATTAAGAAACCTTTCCCCAGGTAAATTATTTTCAAAAAATAACGGACCAACAATGAAGTTACCTGAAATTTTTTAAAATTAACTGTCTAATCTACAAATAAAAATAACAGTTTTTTACCTAATAAGCCACACCAAACATTAATACCAAATCTGTCTTGCAATCGTCTTTCTTCCTTTAGATGGGGATTTTCATTTGCCCAATAATGCCTATTATGGCGATTATACACACCACAATTTGTAAATCTGGATTCATCAGTCCATATTATTTTCAAATGAAAATTTTCATCTTGCTGACATTGTCCTTGATACCATCTGCAGAATTGAAGTCGCTTAGGGTAATTGTCAACATTAAAGCCTTTTGAGATTGTAGGTTTGCATGGATGGTAATGACTTTGATTTAATACACGGTGTACCGTATTTTTGAAACGTCAATTTGTTCACCATAAAACTAAACAGATTGCGAAGGGTTTTCGTTTGATACATGTAAGATGGCTTTCATTCTTTCTTCATTTCTAGGCATTCGTAGTTTCTGTGCGTGGAAGCTACCGTCGTTCAATATATTGGTCACGATCCTGCGAAATATTTTGGTGTTTGGTTGTCGTCTTTCTGGGTAGTTGATTTGATACGAATTTGCAGCTGCCTCAGTATTTCGGTTAGAACAAATATAACATTCCAACAAATATTTTTCATTACTGAACATATTGTTGAATAATATTTATAATAAACAGGAAACAAACTATTGAGTAAAAAATTTTAAGCAACGTGTTAAATACACCTCAAATTGTTCAGATAATTAAGAATGACAGTATTCTTACTTGTCGTGATAGTGTTATATCCATAGCAACCTTTCTACTGTTGTTTTTCAGTTGACTTACGTTTAAAAATTAAACAACTTTCAAAGGCGTCTTCGTAAATCATTAATCTCCTTTTTATTGAGTTCTGTTAGTAAATTTAGTTATTTACTAGGTTTACCTATTCAATTAAATTATAACAATTTGTTAGGATAATTTTGTAATGTCAAATATCATTTGTAATAATGGGCCGATTCATTGGTGTGCTCAAAGTTCCTATTTTTTATCGTGAATCATTACGGAAAATTATGTTAAAAGTAAAAGTCTATTGTTAGACTCCATGGCCTACTGCTTTTTGAACACTTTTTTTGTCATTTGTTTTCTGGTATTGGTTTTCATAGCCTACTAGCCTCAAAACGGTTTTTTCATGAGCAAAAAATCCAATATGGCTGCCATAATAAAAACAAACGTTGATACCTGTAGCTCAAAAACAAATGACAATCCAAATTTGAGAATAGCACAAAAAGATTACTCTTTAAAAAGTGTCCTGATAATGTGCAAGTCTTAGACATGTCAGATCAACGCCTAACTTTTTAAGTCAGCAAGCATCTTCCTTCTCTCACCTTATCTATCACAATTTTTTTGTATTTCCGTCTGTGTATAGGTTTTTCAAAAGTTTTCTTCTAGATCTACCTCTTAAAAAAGTACATTGGACTAATAGGTAACAAACACTAAAGAGTGTATGGAAAGTCCGTACAAAATATTAAACTGGATTACTGCTGACGATCTAAACCAAAAATTTAAGCTGAAATAAGGGAAACGTGGGAAAGTGAATGGCAGAAGTTTGTTAGCAAAACAATTAATCAATTTGTCCTTATTCATCCAACTTTGCCTAGGATAACTCCACATATTGATGAATTTAATATGTGAAAATTATGCACTAGTTACATCGGCCTACTTTCATGCATTTGGGAAGTATGACTGACCCAAAGAGAAAATTAAAATATGTGTAACAATTGGCAGTAAAAATGGGCAGACCAAATAAATCAGAGAAATACTAATATAATCATTACCAGTATATTACACACTTCTTAAGTAAAAGATATGAGCCTCGGTGGTCCAAGGGCAAGAACGTGTGCCTCTGAACCGAATGGTACTGGGTTCGATCCCAAGGTATCCCTTTCACTTTTTCAATACAAACTGTAATAAATTAACATAGACCTAGGTTCTGGCATTGTAGTTGAGCAGGTTGAATGTTTGCACGTTCCGGCCTTCGGAAGGGACGTAAATCCGTCGATCCCGGGTCAATGCCCAACACGTTAAAGATCCGTACCCTCCATATAGAAAAGTAGTGGTTCGGCAAAAATTTCCAGGATAGTGAAGTGCAACTGCTCTCTGGCGTCGGTGATTACCCATAGTCGCGGAAATAGGCCGACGTTGAAGTAAAAAAAAGTCTGGACGCAGCAAGTGCGTGAATTTTCCCTCAAATGTTTCTAATAGCAAATATGTATATCTAATGCAAGCCGGGATCAATCTGGTTACCGGTATAACTTATATATTAGAAAGAATGTACAATATTTTATCAAAATAACTTATTGTTTGAAAATTTACAAAAATTTTCCGAAAATAAACTTTAAATGTTTCCGATAAAACTAGTTTCCTAGCCAACAAACCTTAGTTTAATGGCAAACTGAGTTATTGATATTTGAAACATTTAATGAAAATTTACTCCCAAAACGTACTTACTGCGTCTCCATTTATTTCTTACAAACATGCATCATATTTCGTTAAAAAACGCAAAAATTCAATAATATAAGGGTGTTCGAGAAAAGAATTGTATCACCAACGACTTATGGGCCAGCCTGTTATTGTCAACACCCTGTAATTAGCGTATACAACTTTTTCTCGTATCTTCTATAATAACAATTATATTAAGCTTTACCCTAGAGATGCGTCACCTGTATATATGTAAACAGATAAAAACTGAAACTAAACCCGGATATGGATTCTAGGGGGCCTAGTTTGTGCTCATTTGATGAAACCTTTTCCAAAGTCAAAAGTCGCGGTCTCCTCGTTAATGAAATTTTTATACGAAAATTAGCTACAAATTATAGACCGTTAAACCATGAACGTAACTAAACCTACGGCCAAAGCATCACAGAAAGGGTCTATTTGAATTGAAATTTCTGGAAACATTTTAGTAAAATGAAAGACAGTGGCGGTTGAAGCTGAAACTTAAGGGTTTGCAAAACACTCTTCTTGCGACATTTTCTTTACATAATCCATTTTTTTTCAGGTTCCTTGCCTAAATGTTCGCAATTTTGACGTTTCAAATCGTGACTTTGACGTTTTGAAAAAAAAAACAATGTTTATTTAGAAGTCCATAACTTTTTTGTCTTTAAACTTACAGATCTAAATGGTACATGGTTCACTCTTTATAATACAAACACACGTACCAAATTTGATTGCCCTTACTTTGTTATTTCCAGAGATATAATGTTTTTTGAAAGGAAACACAAAACCTGGATCAATTTTGATCAAAGTCGGCCCATTATTTTTTGAGTTATCGGTGTGATACACGCACACACACACAAATATATATATATATATATATATATATATATATATATATATATATATATATATATATATGTATATATATATATATATATATATATATATATATATATATATATATATATATATATATATATATATATATATATATATATATATATTTATAAACATTGAAACTGGCCCTGAATATGGGATCTAAGGGTCCTAGTTCGCGCTCATTTGCGAAAATTTTTTCAAAATTCAAGAGTCGGGAGCTCCACACTGAATTTTTTTTTAATGAAAATTAACTGAAAAGTAAAAGATATCTTTTTCTTCGGAGCAAATATTCTTAAGATATTTATTTATCGTGTGTTTTAGGAAAAGAAGACATTTTCCAGAGTAACTGGTATGCTTTTAGGCCCATGCAGTTTCTTTGGGACAAAGATAAATCCTTGTTTGGACACGTAAGTCTTTATTTCCTTAAAAGTCTTAAAATTTTAGATTTTTAACGAAATTATGAAATTTAAATCAAGCAAAATATTTTACCCACCCTAATTTAACTTTAAAGATACATGGTTTTAATTAACTTGTTAGAAGACATAAAAACACTAGAAAGAGTGTGTGGTCTGCATAGTAGACATTTTAATTCATTTTCCACAACTTCTTCTCCGTCTCATATTTTTTTACTATAAGTAGCATTTTGGCTTTACAGTTCGATGAAGAAAATCAAGACGGCCACGAATCGATCCGTGATGAAATGGATGATGGTGAAAGTGTCGACAATACGCTTCAAGGCAACACATCTCCTGCACAACCTCAAGCTCCAAAGAAAAGAAAAGTGCATGAGGAATCTTCCGTCAATCAGCCTCACTGTTGCTCAACGAACAAAATCTCCAGTACAGAAGAGTGTTATGCCTTTGGTTCTTTCGTTGGGAAAAAACTTCAAACCTATGTACCTAAGGTTCAAAGTGCCGTGGAGTTAGCCATAATGACAGTTCTATTTAACGCTGATCGTGGCTGCTATGATAATGTCTCCAATCCAGAGCCTCCAGGGGCACTGCTAACGTCTGTGCCACCTTTGATTTCAACCAAAAGAGCCCACAAGAAAAAAGGAACTTCTCTTAATGCCCAGAATGAAGAAAGTGCCATAATTTTCGAATCACCTTTTGAATTAATTGACGTTCAGGGTGAAGCCCATTTGGCGTCATCTAAATCTAAACAAATAAAGACTGAACGGGCACAGTTATTTGAGGGCTCCGAGATTGACTTTACAGAACACCATCTTTCACCAAATTTACCCAGTGATGTTGATAATTGAGTCAAGGAAATAAGCGGCGCTCTTTTGCTTAAGAGTTGATTATAAAAACATAAATTGAAACAAAATAGGCAAAAAGACATATTTTACGTGTACAATCAAAATTGAATAAAATAGTAAAAATTAAACACAAATTTTAAAAAGGAAATTATCTACAATTTATTCCAAATTTTCTCTGCAGATAAAAGATGTAGGGGAAACTGGCCTAAAATGGCATACCTGGTAAAGCTAGATGCATTCTCGCAACAATTAGAAACGTAGACCGGTTTCGCTCTCATTAGAGCTCTTCAGTACGGCATACTAATTGTAGCAAAAATACACCTATAAAGTAATACGGCTATGGTAGCCAGCTATTCAATACTAAGTGAGTGGTGGACGTGGCGCCACCTAGTTGCGGAACCAAGTAGTATGTTGTCACGCCAGCTTCAAATAACACAACGTGTACAAAAAATAGCAACTAACAACAATTTAGTAAATTGATAGCCCTGGCCCATTTTTACCCTAATATAGGGTGTATTTTTGCTACAATTAGTATGCCGTACTGAAGAGCTCTAATGAGAGCGAAACCGGTCTACGGTTCTAATTGTTGCGAGAATGCATCTAGTCTTACATACTTTGTCCCTATATTAGGGTAGAAATGGACCAGGGCTAACAATTTACTAAAAATTTTTGTGTTATTTTATTTTTCTTGGAGTGTTTCATTTTTTGTACATTTGTTTTATTGGTTAAAATATATTTTATATGAACAAGTAAAATTCTAATTTTCTCGTAATTTTATTTTCATACATTTCGAAATTATACGGCAAATCATTTAGGGTACGTCATTTTAAGGCTAGTTTCTCCTAACAGGCATGGGTTTAGTAATGTAAAAGAGTAAAAATATTGCTTTTTAAAGTTGACAATCTATACAGAATACTGAGAAACACTTTGGAGAAACCCAGTTGAAGATGATGTACTTTTTAACTGATAATCGTTTCGGAAAACAAAGTCAACAAATTAAAATTAACTGTTACAATTTTGATTCATCTTCTGATGATTATATTGATATTGACTAAACCATAATCAGTTTTAATTTTTTGTGGTGGATAGAATCTAAGGTGTACCTAAAAATGTGGTAAAATTTTTGGTCGCAAAGACTTCAACAGACATATTTTAGTAAGAACTATTATATACTTACCATTAAAAGTCCAGCTCTCGCACAAGCAAAATTAGCTATGTACCATTCTATGACATTTGGAGCCCATACTCCAAATCTATCACCTTTCTGTAAACCAAGTTTTTTCAGTCCAGCGGCTAATTTGTCTGCTTCATCTAACACTTCTCTAAATGTAAGCCTTTTATTCTGATGTTTCGATATAATTGCATGTCTGTCAGGATATTTGTTGGCAGTTTCTTCCAGTAGTTGACCAATAGTAAGGGCACGAAGTGGCTCTTTACCCACATGATGTCTATAACTTAGTTTGGTGTACGTATGCCTAAAATTATGTTTAGTTTTTTTAATCTGGCATAAAAAATACACACAGCAAATATTTTTAGACTTTTAAGAGACAAATTCCACAAGAGGTTCTGATTTTTGCGAAATTTAAGTTTAATTTGCTAGAAAAACAATCTTAACTAAAGCTGGACAAAGTGCTCTATAGATTTAAATGGAAACGCCACCCACTAAACATTTATATTTTAACGTTAAACATGTTCAGCTTGAGTATGTTTCGACGAGCTCTAATTAGAGCGAAACCGGTCTACGGTTCTAATTGTTGTGAGAATGCATCTAGCCTTACATACTTTGTCCCTATATTAGGATAGAAATGGGCAAGTGCTGACAATTTACTAAATTGATAGTTAGTTGTATACAGTCTCTATTTTTTAACACTTTGTGTTTTGGAGCTGGCGTGACAACATACTACCTGGTTCCGCAACTAGGTGTCGGCACGTTACTTCGTGTCTCACCACTCACTTAATCTTTCAAATTGTTTAAGTGATTGAAATGAAAGTTTACAAGTTAAGAGAATATAGATAGGCGTGGTCGTGTACCAATTTTCAAGTCTTTTGATCAAAGAAAAATAAAGTTATTTAAAATTAATATTAAAATAATCCTTGACATCACTTCAAATTCTATAACGCAATATCTACAACGTTGGACAAAGACAGATGACATTACCTGTACTGTCATAATATTTAAATAAGTCGTAGATAAAAATCTAAACAATGGATGTTACAATAATTACAAGATGTCAAAATGTAGCAGTTTCTTACCGGTGTTGCCAGATATTTAGAAATTTCATGTAGTTAAACGTTTCATGTATAAACGTCAAATTTTCACAACTTCTGATAATAAAGGTAACATTTTATAAAATTTAATTATATATCAGTTAGTTAAAAATACCGTAATCCATAGCTGTATTCAATACCTGCAAATTTCGAATTACCCATTTCTCATGATTTTTAACTTATCGCTCCAATCCCTTTTTATTCTATCTGACAACGTTCTTCTTCTTCTTCTTTGTTCCTGGCGTCTGTTTCTACTAACCTAAATTTCCAATGTGATATTGACATTTGACAAATGACAGCTGAGCTCCAGCACGAACGCCGTTAGACTGCGTTCGGACTCGTCCTAGAGCTCAGCTGTCATTTGTCAATTCTCAATATCAAATTCGAAATGTAGGTTAGTAGAAACAGACGCCATAAGCAAAGAAGCAGAAGAAATTGGAAATTTAGCCTCAAATTTAGGTTTTAAACATGACACAATTACTACAGAGATATGATAATACGGCTGGCTATTTTTGCACTGTCACGCGCATGATGTCGCATGCGCGGGTGAGCATTATAGTAATATATTATTTACTATGTGAAAACGGGAACCTGTGATGAGCACTAATAAGTACACTTGGAGAACACCCAAATCACCACAACACATATGTGTACTTAATATCTTATTTGCAAATAAATTATACATCGAATTATACTTAAAAGCAAGGCACATAATACAATTTTGAATACAAATGTCAAGATAACGATAGTATAGTCGCAACATTAATAATATTATGCTAATGCTGCGGTAGGGCGAGTGACGTTCCATCACATCTCATAAGCTCTTAACAGATAACGAAACTGTTGTTTACTAGATTTTATACATGTATTTTATCAATTTTATGTGCATACAGTTAGAAGTAATTTTGTATGATCAGAATTTATGACCGTTAACGCGCTCTAAATAAATTCTCTACTTTTTAAGTCAGTGTTGCCACCATGTTAATTAAGTACCCCCCCCCCCTCCTAATTACACGTATCTTGTGCTTATATATGTAATATTAAAAAATGTTCTGGGCGCAGCAAGTGCGTTATGGTAGTGAATTTTCATAAAAATTATTTTAATAGCAAATATGTGTGTTTTTTAAAGCAGGCATCAAATTTGGTTACCAGTATAACCTATATAGTAGAAGCAATGTGACGTGTTTCATCAAAATAACTTTATTGTTTTAAAATGTATAAAAATTTACGAAAGTAAACTTAGTGTTTCCGAAAAAACTCGTTTCTTGGTCAACCCTATAGGTTAATAGCAAATTGAACTATTCAAATATGAAGCATTTGATCAAAATTCGCTACCATAATGCATTTGCTGCGTCCATAATTTATTTTCTTACTAACATGCATTATATTTCGATGGAAAATGCAAAAATGCAATAACATAAGGCGTGTTTGATTAAAAAAAAAAGAAAATTTGTATCACTGTAACGACTTATGGGCCACCCTGTGATTGTAGAAATAATTTTTTAAGATGTAGCTCAATACACCCTATAATTAATGTATACATTTTTTATCATATATTGAGCTTTATTGATTTTTTACGAAAATTCGACAAAAATTATATACCATTAAACGATAAACTCTATAGCTAAGACTACTGCCAAGCATCAGAGAAAGGGTCTATTTGAAATGAATTTTCTGGAAATATTTTAGTTAAATGAAGGACAATGACGGTTGAAACTAAGACTTCAGGCTTTGTAAAACATTCTTCTTGAAACATTTTCTTTCCATAGCCCGCATTAGATTCAAGTTTTTGCCTAAATGTTGCCCATTTTGACGTTTGAGGAAAACCCCAATTTATTTTTCTTTAAATGCCTATACCTTTTTGTCTGTTGACCTACATAGCTAAATTTTGGTAGATAACTTACCTATAATGATATAAACCCGCGTACCAAATCTGGTTGCCATCACTTTGTTAGTTTCGGAGATAATTTTTTTTTCGAAAGAAAACATATAATTTTCTATGAAAACCTGGCCCGTTTTTCCTGGCTAACGAACTTATCCAAGCCATTTGCAAAAGGAATGTATTCACCAAATTTAATCAAAATCGGCCCAATATTTTTTGAGTTATCGGTGTGATACATACATACATACATACATATATATATATATATATATATATATATATATATATATATATATATATATATATATATATATATATATATATATATATATATATATATATATATATATAACATATAAAAATTGAAACTTACCCCGGATATGTGTTCTGGGGGGCCTAATTAGCGCTCATTTGAAATTTTTTTTCGAAATTCAAAAGTCGGGATCTCCTCTACAGTGAATTTTTTTTAAAGAAAATTCACTAAAAGTGAACCCGCATTTAATTTAGTGCTGTATTCTATATTATCTGAAAAAGGCATATGCAATGAAGTGGAATGTAATTTCGGTAAACTTGCAGGTTACTGCACGGAGGGTTTTTACAATTTCTTTTTCAGAAACATGCTTAGAACCCTCCCTGGGTGCACAAGCCACAAGACAAATTTCTTGCAAACAACCCCCAAGAAAGTTAAGGGACCAAGAATGAATAGGTGTGCTGGGCGTGGAGGAAATATGAGCGGAAAATGTAAAATGTAAATTTCGCATTTTGCAGCAATACCTCCTTTGTCTACCCCGCACAACACTCATATTCGCCCAAGTCGCTTAACTTTCTTGGCTGTTGCTTCCAATAATTTTTTCTTGTGCTTGATGCTTTCAAGGTGGTTGTATGCATGCACAAGGGGAAGGACAACCCCCGTGTTTTTGGGTGAGGTGGCAGAAACCCTCTTCATCTTGGTGGTTCTTCGTCCCCGTCTGTATGCATACAATCACCCTCAATGCATGAACAACAGGATTTTTTTTATGTTCAACTTTCTAGTGTATTTTTTGTTGAGAATATTTACTGCTTATCAATTGCTGTGTTTGAGTTTTGTATTTACATAATAACTACTAATAACTGGAGGCGAAAAATTAAATATAATAAAAAATCATGTTTGTGTCCTCGGGGATCTATGAAATTTAATTCGCATGTCTTCATAGATGCTTGTTAACATACAAAAACTCAAGTTTCTAGTTTAATAGAAACTTAAGTTATGAGTCTGGATATATTTTGAAAATGCGCTACCATAACGCACTTGCTGCGTCCGGACAATTAATCAAAATTAAAATCGCTTTAAATTACAGTTAACTTAAAAATGAATTACGATATTTTGTGTTTGACATACAAAAAGAATTAGGAAAAACCGTTATCTTCTTTTTTACATCTGTCAAAAGTATTTAACATTGAAGACTTACTTGTTTTTGTTAACCTGTCTGACCACTGTAATAACACACGACCGCAACAACATTTTATCTCTCTTTCTGACTATCTATCCCCCTATCACATCCAATAGTTGACTAACTATTTAATAACCTATTACCAATCCAAACCAACGAGATAAGAATACAAGAGACCAAGTAGAAAATAATAAATGTGTAATTTGTAGAGATAACTTAATAACACTTCCACAAATGTTCTCTTATAACTGATAACTAAAGCGTGACCTTGAAAAGCGATATCAACAAGAATAGTATACTCGGGACACTTGAATATGCATTAGCATGCCGGTTAAGTTGCATAACCAGCACCTATACTAATTTAGAATGCATATTATAATATATATATATATATATATATATATATATATATATATATATATATATATATATATATATATATATATATATATATATATATATATATATATATATATATATATATATATATATATATATATATATATATATATATATATATATATATATATATATATATATAGAGGTGTTTCAAAAATGATGGCCTATGTTACAGGTGCACATTCAGCACAAAAAATAAGACTATTTTTTCATATAAAGATGGGTCCGCAAATGCTTAGTTTTTTAAATACAGCGTGTTAAAATTATTTGTTTTTATCAGTTTTTCACGAATAAGTCCCAGTCAAATTAAAATTTTGACATACAAATTGGCATGTGGGGGTTTTCGAGGGCAAGAAATTTAAATATGTTATTGTTAATAACACTGCTGGCAGAAGGCGCCACCTGTAAGACTATGCTTGCATTCAATTGTCAATAATTTTTTGACACCCAGTAATATCGACCTACCGTATAGCCATGTTGCAGGTCTTTTCAATTGTAAGCAAAAAAGGTATATTTGATCCAAATCTCTCAGACACACCATTTTCGAGATATTTCAATTTTTGTATATCGATGTCGCTCAAAAATTAATTTTTCTCAAGTAATTAATTGTATTGTCTGCAAATTTTAACAACAAATAAAACAACAAATAAAAAAGTTTATAATATTTTATGATACCTGACTACAATAAATGTTCAAAATGGCCACCCTCCACTTCAATACACTTTCGTATTCTGCGGAGCATACAACGTCGTACTCTGTGAAATATTTCTGGTGTATTTCTAATTTGTTCGCATCCAAGTACAATTCTTTCCTGCAGATCATCAACATTTTCTTCATAAACAATACTTTTGAGATGCTTCCATAAATAAAAGTCCATAGGATATAAATCAGAGGTCCACCCCGTACGATCCATCTGCGTCCAAAAGTATTGCTTAGGTAATTTCTGACATTTATGGTGAAATGTGGGGGGGGGGGCTCCGTCATGCATAAACCACAGGTTATGTCTTATGTCAAGAGGTACATTTTCTAATAATCCATTTAGTTGGTTTTGCAGGAATTCAAGATGTTGTAGCATTAAGTCTGTGAGGTAAAAAAAATGGTCTTATCAAATTACAGCCTACAATTCCAGCCCATACATTTAAGGAAAATTGCTGTTGATGATGCCTTTCAAAAACTGCGTGGGGATTTTCGTCAGCCCAAATATGGCTGTTACGAAAATTGACGATCCCGTCGCGCCTAAATCCAGACTCGTCAATCAACAATACACAATTCAACAAGTTCTCTACATTATTATGTTGAAGAAACCATTGGCAAAATTGTAGGCGAGGTATAAAATCTCTTTCAGGCGATAGTGCCTGCACACGTTGGATGTGATATGGACGCAATTGTTGCTCGTGAAGAACTCGCCATATCGTTGCATTGGATGCTCCCAGATAATTGGCCATTTCCCTAGTACTTATTTTTGGATTTTGTTTAATTTCATCCAGAACAGCCTATTCAAAATCAGGATTTCGTACACTTCGTGGTTTGCCTCGATCAGCAGTCAATTGAATTTTGTATGGATGAAAACCCAAGTCTCGACGCAAAATCAGCCAAGTTGATGTCGCAGAAAGACCCAGCTCTTGCGTACGACGCGCAATGGACTGTCTGGGGTTTTCTCGTACACTATCCCAAACAGCAACAATATTCTCCAACGATCTTGCGTTTCTTTGACGTACAGGTACTTCTTCATCCAAAACCGACCCGGTTCTCTCAAATTTATTCATTAAACGACGGATTGTGGACTCTGCAGGACGACCATGAATACCATAAATGGAAGGCAACGCACGGAACGTTAGGCGAACAGAGCACTGATTTTGATAATAAATTTTAACAATTTTTACCCATGGTTGGAGCGTGTAGCATTCCATGGTGAAATGTCACGAATCTATATGTATTCCTGCCAAATTTGACAGCTGTCGCTTTTCCAAGATGGCCGCTACACTGTAAATGTTCGAGCGTCCCTATTGAAAAACCCTATATATATATATATATATATATATATATATATATATATATATATATATATATATATATATATATATATATATATATATATATATATATATATATATATATATATATATACAGAAACATTGGAAAAAATTGAGTTACGGTAACTGATTTTTTTTTCAAATTCAGCCACTATTTAAGAGCGCTTGTATATGGCATCTCGATTTTTTTGACGAATAATATAAACAAAAACCCCCCTAAATGCGTCATTTTCGAATGACTCCGATTTCTATTGGTAAAAACTGCCGTATCACAATTTTAGTGAATTTTCTTAAAAAAAATTCACTAATGAGGAGATCCCGACTTTTGAATTTTGAAAAAATTTCTTCAAATGACCGCGAACTAGGACCTCTAGAACACATATCCGGGGTCAGTTTCAATTTATATATATATATATATATATATATATATATATATATATATATATATATATATATATGTATGTATGTATCACACCGATAACTCAAAAAATAATAGGCCGATTTTGACTAAATTTGGTGGAAAAATTCCTTTTGCAAATGGCTTGGATAAGTTCGTTAGCCAGGAAAATCTTCCCAGGTTTTCCCGGAAAATTTTGTGTTTTCTTTCGAAAAAAATTTATATCTCCAGAATTAACAAAGTAATGGCAACCAAATTTGGTACGCTAGTTAATATCCTTATAGGTAAGCTACCTACCAAAATTTAGCTATGTAGATCAAAAGACAACAAAGTTATAGGCATTTAAAGAAAAATAAATTGGGGTTTTCCTCAAAACGTCAAAGTTGCGATTTAAAACGTCAAAATCGGCAATATTTAGGCAAATAACTTGAATCTAATACGGGATATGGAAATCAAATGTCTCAAGAAGAATGTTTTACAAACTCTGAAGTCTTAGTTTCAACCGTCATTATCCTTCATTTTACTAAAATGTTTCCAGAAAATTCATTTCAAATAGACCCTTTCTCTGATGCTTGGCAGTAGCCTTAGCTTTAGAGTTTATCGTTTAATGGTATATAATTTTTGTCGAATTTTCGTAAAAAATCAATAAAGCTCAATATATCCGTTATTATACAAGATATGAAGAAAATTTGTATATATTAATTATAGGGTGTCTTGAGCTACATCTTAAAAAATATTTCTACAATCACAGGATGGCCCATAAGTCGTTGGTGATACAAATTTTCTTCTTTTTTTTTTAATCAAACACGCCTTATGTTATTGCATTTTTGAATTTTTCAGCGATGCATGTTTGTAAGAAAAGAAATTCGGGACGCAGCAAGTGCGTTATGGTAGCGAATTTTCATTAAATGCTTCAAATTTGAATAGCTCAATTTGCTATTAACCTATAAGGTTGACCAAGAAACGAGTTTTTCCGGGAACACTTTAAGTTTACTTTTGGAAATTTTTGTACATTTTCACACAATAAAGTTATTTTTATGAAACATGGCACATTGTTTTTACTATATAGGTTATACTGGTAACCAAAATTGATGCCTGCTTTCTTAAAAAGGAAACACACATATTTGCAATTAAAAACATTTTTATGAAAATTCACTACCATAACGCACTTGCTGCGTCCAGAGTTTATTTGATATATGCTAAAAATGTGAAAAGTTGCAAAATAATTCAAATAACTCGAAAACAATGCACGATATCATTTTTTTTACAAGCATGCATTATACTTCGATGGAAAATGCAATAATAAAAGGGGTGTTCTATTAAAAAAAAAGAAAACTTGTATCACCAACAACTTATAGGCCAGCCTGTGATTGTCAAAATAACTTTAGAAGATGCAGCTCAAACCACCCTTTATTTAACTTATATAATATTTTCCGTATCTTGTATACTCAATACCGGATATGTTGAGCTTTACCGAAGAAATGCGCCATCCTGTATAATATATGTTAACATGTAAAAACTGAAATTGACCCCGGATATTTCTTCTAGGGGCCTAGTTCGCGCTCATTTGAAGAAATATTTTCAAAATTCAAAAGTCGAGGTCTCCGCAATAACGATTTTTCCTACGAAAATTTTCTAAAACTGAAACAAACTCTATAACTGAAACTACTGCCAAAGCATCAGAGAAAGGGTCTATTTGAAATGAAATTTTTGCAAATATTTTAGTAAACTCAAGGACAATGATGGTGGAAGCTGTAACTTAAGGCTTTTTGAAACACACTTATCACGAAATTGCTTCTACAAAGGCCGTATTTGTTTCAAGTTGTTCGCCTAAAAATTGCAAATTTTGACGTTTTAAATCGCGACTTTGCCGTTTTAAGAAGAACTATTAAATTTTAGAAGTAGTTTTTTTGATATTAAAAAACTTAATCTTTGTCTGTAATACACAATAGATTTTGTTATCCACACAAAATATTTTGGTTTTGTGCGGTTCTCTGGCCTTCAGCGGCACCCAAAATTTTTATTTTTAAATGCTTATATATTTTTAGTGAATTTTTATTAAAAAAATTCACTAATAGAGAGGTATCGATGGTGAGACTTTGCAAAAATTCTTTCAAATGAGCGCGAATTAGGACCCCTAGAACCCATATCCGGGGTCAGTTTGAATTTTTATATGCTTATATATATATATATATATATATATATATATATATATATATATATATATATATATATATATATATATATATATATATATATATATATATATATATATATATATATATATATATATATGTATCCGTCTGATAACTCAAAAAATAATTAACCGATTTAGATGAAACTCGGCAAGTGCCTTTCTTTTATTAATGGCTTGGATGAGTTCGTTGGCCAGGAAAATCGAACGGGGTTTTCCGGGAAAATTTTGAGTTTTCTTTCAAAAAAAATTTTTTTTCCGAAAATTTCGATAAAATTTGGTCTACATATTGCTTTGGGAAATACCTAACTATGTGCCAAAATTCAGCTTTCTAGGGTTACAGAAAATTGAGCTATTCAAATTTGAAACATGTTTAAATCATAAGTAAGTGGTTGCTGTTGGTTAGTCAATGCTTTTCTTATTGACTCATGAGATTCATTCATCAACCTTCCATTGACTTCTGCTTCTGCCGCTGTTACAGTCCTTTTATTTAGATCTAGAGTTGTAAAGTTTTCTGTATCATTTGGGATATAATTTGTTTGCTTTTGTTACTGACCAACAAAAGATATGATAAAATTGGACAAAGAAAGGGAATATGATATATTAACAAGGCTATTTTTGGCTCAACAGCATTTATTAGTTTTCGTAATTGTTTTTTTATCGGGTTTCGTTACTTTGACTAGACATATTTTTATTATGATTGGTACTACTAAAAGTAATTAAAGTTTGTCTCATTCAATATTAAATTTATTTTAGTGTTAAAATAGAAGACGATGTGATATGGTCCAAAATCTGATTGATATTTTGTTGGTATGTACTGTAAAAAAGCAAATTGCAGTTCAAAAAAGTTCATTTGTAAATAGGTTTAATTTTTATATGTTTATATATATATATATATATATATATATATATATATATATATATATATATATATATATATATATATATATATAAATATATATATATATATATATATATATATATATATATATATATATATATATATATATATATATATATATATATATATATATATATATATATATATATATATATATATATATATATATATATATATATATATGATAACTCAAAAAATAATTAACCGATTTCGATGAAACTTGGCAACTGCCTGTCTTTTATTAATGGCTTGAATGAGTTCGTTATCCAGAAAAATTAGACGGGGTTTTCCGGAAAAATTTTGAGTTTTCTTTCGAAAAAATTTTTTTTCTCCGAAAGTAACAAAGCTGTTTCAATGAAATTTACTATATATGTTGCCTCAACCTTACTACGTACCAAAATTCAACTTTCTAAGTTTAGAGAAAATTGAGTTACTCAAATTTTAAATTTTCTTACGAAAAAAATTTTTTTCTCCGAAAATTACAAAGTTATTTTAATGAAATTTTGTGGATATCTTGCCTTAGGAAAAACCTTACTACGTATTGAAATTAAACTCTCTAAGTTTATAGAAAATTGAGTTATTTAAATTTGAAGCATTTAATAAAAATTCACTACCATAACGCACTTGCCGCGTCCCGAGTTTTTTTCCTTTTAACTTAGAGATCTGAATTTCGGTACGAAGGATAAGTTTGATATTGTTAACGTGAGTGACAAATTTGGTTGTCATAGCTTTGTTATTTTTTGAGATACAAAAACTTTCCGAAAGAAAACTCAACAATTTTCCCGGAAAAACATGGTACGATTTTTATGGCTAACGAATTTATCCAAGCCACTTGAAAAAGAAAGGTACTTATTATTTTTTGAGTTATCGTTGTAGAATATATACATTACGTTAATTAATTTTTAAGTGATCATACTGACGTAGCTTTGGTAACTTATTTCAAAACTTTCCTAAATGATATGGCTAAAATGGAAGTAGTAGAAAAGGCAATTTGTAATTTATTTTTTTAATGAACTGATCAACATTTCAACAAGTTTGAACTTCTGTATTTTGCCTGAAGTAGTTTTGGGAAACTCATCCATAACTACCAGTTGGGATGGTATCTTGTAATCAGCAATTTGACCTTTACAATATTGTCTGACATCTTCAACATTCAAATTCACTTTATCTTTTAATCTGACACAAGCACATACTTCTTCTCCCAGTCTTTCATGTGGTACACCAATCACCTGAAAAAATATTTATGTCACAAGTTGCTTGTTTCGATAGCTGGTGATTCTGTTTTATTAGAAACGAGGTTAATCACATTGGGTTGCACTTTAGATACACACGCAATGTGTTGAGGATGGTAATACCTTTATAAACACGCAATGTGTTGAATGATGACACGCAATGTGTAGAACGATAAGTATATTTACATCTTATGTTACAAGCTAATACCCCTCCAATCGGATCTCCGGGAGAGGGGTGTACAGGGGGCGCCAACATCAAGATTTAACATATCCTTTTCGAATATATGTGGCCTAAATTCTAACCTGAACTCCGTCCACCATTTCCTCCAGGCTAACAGGCCCCAACTCCTCTTCCTGACCGAAACCAAAATCAGTGCCAAAACAGCCACTAATCACCTTAATTTCCCGGGGTATGAGCTCCTTACTGCCTTTAGATTGCATGGAGGCGTATGCGCATACGTCCGTAGCAATCTACCCTGCACCAGACTTCCCAATTTAGAAGCTGGAAGAAAAGACATACTATGGATAAAACTCTCTCTCAGGGCTGCAACTAAATTCATCTGTTGCATTTATCGGTCACCTTCTGACAACAACTTTGTCCAGCTCTTTGACTACCTTTCTGAAAAAACCGACTATCTGATTTCTGAATATCCTTCCTCCGAGGTCACTATTCTTGGCGACTTCAATGTCCATAATAAGGAATGGCTAGGATCTTCAAAAACCGATCCACAAGGGAGAGCAGCGGAGGCCTTTGCAGTCAGCAATTCTTTGGCCAATATGGTCCAGCAACCTACTTATTTTCCTCGTATCCCAACACACAGCTCAAATCCCTTGGATCTTCTTCTTACTACAAACCCTGAATGCTATAAGATATCAGTCACCGCCCCCCTTGGTCGCTCAGACCACGGCATGGTCACTGCTTCCTGTGCAATGCAACCCGAGGTCACACAGTCATCACACCCACGTATCGTTTGGCACTACAACTCCGCAAACTGGGACGAAATGCGGGATTACTTTTCCTCATTTCCATGGGCGTCTGTCTGCTTCTCTCATCCTGACCCCTCTGATATCTCACAAAACGTCACCGAAATTATCCAAGCTGGCATGGAATTATTTATTCCACGTACACAGAAAACCTCTCCAGCCACTCAAAAGCCCTGGTTCTCTAAATCCTGTGACAAGGCAAGACTTGAAAAGGTGAAAGCTCACAAAACGCTTCTACACAATCCCAGTCAAGAAAATCGTCAAGCATTCAACGACGCAAGAAACCGCTATGTCCGCATTCTTTCTGAGGCAAAAAACTCGTTTAATAACCACATCAAAAACAAAGTCCTCTCAAGCTCCAACGGCGGCAAACCCTTCTGGACTCTTGCTAAGTCTATTGGGAATAATTTCTGCAAGAGCGCGTTCCCACCTCTTGTCTCAGGGGATGAAATTGTTTCTACCGCCCTGGGCAAGGCTGAACTTTTTGCTTCGTTGTTCGCCGGAAATTCTACTCTCAACCCACCTCCAAATGTTCAACCACCAACAGTCCCCAATGTCGCGCATAAAATGACTGATATCATTTTCAAAACTAAAAAGGTACGAAATATGCTCTCTTCTCTTAATACCAGGAAAGCCTCTGGCCTTGACGAGATCCCAGCAATTGTTCTCAAAAAATGCGCACCAGAACTTGCTCCTGTCCTGACTCGTCTGTTTCAGATATCTTACAATAAAGGCATATTCCCTAGTAACTGGAAAACTGCTCGAGTACAACCCATCCCCAAAAAAGGATCCAAAGCGCTTCCTAGCAACTACAGGCCTATTTCTCTCCTTTCAGTCATCTCTAAAGTGATGGAAAAGTATATAAACACCGAACTACTAAAATTCCTTGAAAAACACAGTCTAATCCACGACAGGCAGTATGGATTCCGTCAGCGCAGATCGACTGCAGACCTCCTTTCCTTTGTCACCCATTCTTGGAACAAGTCTATGGAACAACACGGTGAATCCCAGATTGTTGCTCTAGACATATCCAAAGCATTCGACCAGGTCTGGCACGCAGCGCTGCTTAATAAACTTCCGGCCTATGGCCTACCACCAAAACTTTGTACCTGGACAGCAAATTTCCTCTCCAACAGGAGCATATCTGTTGTTGTGGATGGCCATTCCTCTAAACTGTATCCAATTAATGCAGGAGTTCCTCAAGGTTCAGCTTTAGCCCCTACTTTGTTTCTTCTCCACATCAATGACCTCCTCTCTAGCACATCCAACCCAGTTCACAGTTACGCGGACGACAGCACCCTCCACTCAAATATACAATATTCTAAGCCTCTCTTTAGCCCAATTAGATGAGGATCGCAGACTCATGGAGGGTTCTGTCTGCGTGGACCTCCAAAAAATATTAGACTGGGGAAGTAGAAATCTTGTACAATTCAACCCCACCAAAACTAAGTCTTGCTTTCTTTCTCACAAGAGATACAGCAGCCCTAGACCCATCACAATGAACAATCAAGTTATTCAAAGTAATGAGTCCTTCTCTCTTGTTGGCATTTCTGTGGATCGAAATCTTAATTGGCACCAACATGTTACATCAATTGCAGAAGCGGCTGCTAAGAAATTGGGTTTCCTCTTCCGGGCTCGCAAATACTTTTCACCAACTAATCTCTATACCTTATACACTTCACAAATAAGGCCAAACCTCGAATACTGCTCCCACATCTGGGGTGCAGCTGCCGCTTCTACACTCGCTATCCTGGACTCCATTCAAAAGAGAGCTATACGTCTCATCGGTGACCCTACCCTCACCCAAAGGCTTCCATCCCTTGCCCACCGACGTGCCGTTGGTGACCTCTCTCTCTTTTATAGATATCTGCAAGGGCACTGCTCAGAGGAGCTTTCCTCCATAATTCCCCCACCTGCTGCCCCCAGCAGATCTACCAGGGGAACAGAGCGAATGCACCCTTTTAATGTCCAGGTCACCAGACATAGAACATCTTGTTATGCCCGCTCTTTTGTCCCGAGGACTTCCAAGTTGTGGAATTCCTTGCCGGCACATGTTTTTCCTTCTCCTCCGAACCTCCAAACCTTCAAGTCCAGAATTAACAAGCTGCCTCTTTCCTCCTTGTCAACACCCACGGTACGATAGTATTTAGGCTGTAAGCCCTCGTGGTGTGTTGTTGACATAAAAAAAAAGCTTGCACACCAGCGACCGAGCTTTAGCAGAAGTTATATCTACGGGATCGCAATTGACAATGTCCAGTGCATAGCGGACTGAGAGCTACCTGTCCTTGAAGGTAAGAGGGACTGTCTCGGTCGGCTACCTGATACTTCAAAGCATCGGTTGGCTACCTGATACTTTAAAGGTTCAATAATAAACATTGCTCAATTTACATATGTTTTTGAATAATAGAACATGTTTTTTTGCTGATGCAAATACGGCATACGCAAACACCACCTTTGAACTGGAGAATCACATGAAATTCATCCGTAGGGTACAGAATATGGGGTGACACTGCGGAGGAAGAAATGTATGTTTCAGTTAGAACTGCAAGATGGGGATGTTTATTTTGGAGACCGTAATGAACAGCATTCACTTTAGCATTTAATCCCCGAGTTGTAAAGTTGCTTTTTAAGTGAGTACCAGCAAGCGCCATAAAACATTTTTGTTTTTGTCATGAATGTGGTTTTGTAGGCTATGTTTGTGATTGGGTGAGCTGTGGCTAGGCAATTAGATTACGCAGACTTTATCCAGGTCCTAGATAGTTGTCTCAAGAGGTTGCCGTCCTGGCAATGCCCTCTAAAACACAGATTTAGACCCCATCAAGCGTGCCTATCAAAACCGGGGCTTCGAAATTTTTCTCCAACCGATATGGCAGCCTTTATGAACGCTACCAATCGGCGACTCTATTATGTCGTATTATATAGTCCAGCCTACTGAACCGTCCCAGAGCTGTATCCGCGATCAAAAGAAGACAGGGCTGCCAGTTCCTACAATTCCCCCAGACCACTGCTTGATTTGCTAACAGTTCACCCAAGGGGCAATTCTCTACATTTAGACCAAATACTAATCGTCGCATATTATCGTCAATAGCATCTATAAGGTCAGATGGTGGTACTACCACGGGACCAGAGCAAGTCTCTACTATTACTTCCACATCGTCACGTGTGGACGTATCGCATCGGCGACAAAAATTTAAAAAAAATTTTTCGCTTAAACATCGTAAAAAGTATCAAAACATATAAAACATGATTTTGGAACGAACATTTTTTTTGCCTGTCGGTTTCTTGGTCTGTAGGCCTGTCGGTCTGTCTGTTTGTAGCCACAATAACTTTAGAACGAATTGAGATATCGTCTTCAAATTTGTTATACGATTAGCACTCGACAAGAGTCCAGTCGCATTGTTTTTGGGTGAAAAGGGGTAGGGGATGAATGGGGGGTGATTTGGTGAACATTGAGATTTTTTCGTTAAAACTCGTAATATAACATTTCAGGGTGTATTTATTAGAAAACTTTTAATTTCGTCAACCACCTTGTATTCTGTGCTGAAATTAAATTAGGGGTTGAACGTGTGGTTTTCGTCTGTCGGTCGGTCTGTCGGCATGTAAGTCGGTCTGTTAATAGGCGCAATAATTTTCGAACGAGTTGAGATATCATCTTCAAATTTGATATCCAGTTATCACCCGACAAAGGAACGCGTTGAATTGTTTTTGGGTAAGATCGCTTCAGAGGGTAGGGGATAAATAAGGGGTGAACTGGTGGAAATTGAGATTTTTTTCAATAAAACTCGAGTAATATAACGTTTCAAAAGTTTATGTGTGCAAGAATACAAATATTTCCTTTATGGTCAAGTTATGGGCCCTAAATTCATTCCATGTGAATGTCTTTCCGAAGAGAATAAATTATCACAGCTATGTGGAAGTTATGATACAATTTTCAGCCCTTATGTTTGAGATAATGGAATGTGATGGAAAGGAAAGCAGGTAATGTGTAAATGAAGGAAGTAGTTCAAGACTAAGAAAGCAAACCGTTTGACTCTCACGATAGGCAGGCGCTTCATTAGAAATATTCATTTTACGCCCCTAAAGCCAAATTCCTAAAGGAAAAGCGGGTGATATGGAGATTAATATTAAGTAGTTTAGGACCATAAAGGGAAAAGGTTTTCTTGAACAGCAGCATTAGCATTTTTATTAGTCGCATATTACAATACGCAGGAGATTTCTTGGACCTATTCTTTTCATGTCCTGGAACCCCTAAGTAGGGTGTCAATAGGTATATTTTGGAAAACATACTTTGCCACAACATTTGTAGATAATGTAAAACTAATGACGGGGTCCCCAACGATGTTTTTTTTAAATTTATATTTTTTTAACCTCGGTCTATTTCCGTGACTATGGCTAATCACCGACGCCATGGAGCAGTTTCACCTCACTATCCTGGAAATTTTGCCGAACCTTTGCTTTTCTGTAAGGTGGGTAGGGATATTTAACGTGCCCAGCATCACATTGACACGGGACCGACGGCTTTGCGCCCCCTCCGGAGAGCGGAACTTTCAAACATTCAACTTGCGCAAATACAATGCCACAAGTTAGTTTTACAGTATGTACTGAAAAAGTGCAAGGGGAAACCTGGGAATCGAACCCAGTATCCCTCGGTTCAGAGGTACACGTCCTTACCACTGAACCACCGAGGCTCTGCCAACGATGTTAGATCAGAGGATAATTTGCATTTAATTTCTCCCCCCGGAAAGATAACTTTGTTTCCAAAAGTATTAGTTTTGCAGACACAGCGTCAGACAGATGAGTACAGAAAATAGTTAACGAGCTGATAGGTTACCGACGCGAAAAAAGAAATATCTCTATGAGCGCATGAAACCAAAAGAAAGAGCCGAACGCTAGTATTTATTAACAAGCTGTTTTGCCAAATAAGGTAGTCAAAATTAAAGTGCCAAATAAAAGTTTGCGAGAAACCATCTCTTGCCTTAGTTTAGGAAATAAACCGTTGTGTTGGTGGCTGAAAATATCTACTACAATAAGATATTAATATTTAAAAAAATCTTACATAAATTTCTATTATATCAGGATGGGTGATTAAAAAATCTTCAATTTCTTTTGGAAATATATTTGCACCTCCTCGTATGATCAATTCTTTTATTCTTCCCACAATTTTACCATAACCATCTTCTTCAAGGATAAATTGATCGCTTAAAAATAATAACCAGAATTAATCAAAATATAAGCTTACTTTTTATAAATTTTGGTAAATATTATACAGGACAGCCCAAAAATAGTGGTATACGGCGCAAATTTTTAAATAGGGAGTAGCGTCTTGTGTTACCTCATTTGAAAGCTCTCTTCTTCTTCTAGTCAAATATGCTATGGTTTTAAAATTTATTTCAAAAATTAACAGTAAAAAAAGAAATTCATCTCATTGACGAACTTTGCTACAACACACTAAAAAATTAATAACTAATCTCGTTTCATTTTTAATAACAGGAAGCATGCAAACACAATTTCAGTGTCCTTTTTGATGGTATCAATTGAAAAGAAGACCTAAAAAGTTATCGACATTCTTCATAGTTGGCAATGTTAGTTGTGTTTAAAATGATTTAGCAACTTTGAATATGGTTCCAGCAGGATGGAGTACCAACACATTACCAAATCAATGTCCCTGCGGCATTCCCCCAGAACATTAGTCCATATCGAAGCCTTTAGTTCACATATGCGTAGTACGCCTCGAGGCCAACACTGATACTACTAGAATCGGACAGAACACGCAGAACATAACTAAAAGCTGACAGTTTACCTGCCAGATAGCCAACATGAGCCCTCCAGTTCAACTGAGAATCAAGCTTCAAGCCCAAAAACTTAACATCATCCTGTGTGCTCAGCGACTCTGAGTTTAATTTCAGCGATAACTGGTTACCCCTAAAATGGTTTAATGAGATTAAATTTGTTTTAGTCATATTAAATTGTAAGTTCATTCCATTGTACCACTGTTCCAGAATTCTCAGTGAGTGTGATGCCTCATAAATCAGATCACTATCTGAAGGACCTCGTAAAACCAAAGATGTATCGTCAGAAAACAGGGTTGTCTTATGGGGCAATACTTCAGACAGTTCGTTAATATAAAGTAAGAACAAGACTGGCCCAAGAATTGAGCCCTGAGGCACACCTCGTTCTATAATCTTCCACTTAGATGCCAGAAACACTCCTGTCTTATGATCATTAAAAGCCGCACATTGTTTGCTGCCTAATAGGCATTACTTCATTAAATTCAGCGAGACTCCCCTGAAACCCAGCAATTCCAACTTATCTAACAGTGTGTCGTGGGACACGATATCAAAAGCTTTAGATAAATCCAGCATCATACACATTGTGCTTTCACGCTTATTTAGTCCCTCTGTAATTTCCTTGATAACTTGAAATATTGCCCTGTTAGTTGACCTTTTCTTAATATAGCATTTTGATTATCACTAAATATTTTGTATTTCTCTAAGAAAGCCACTATTCGCTTGCATATAATTTTTTCTATTATTTTTGCTATGTTCGAAATTAGTAATATAGGTCTATAATTGGTAAGTAGAGATATGTCCCCACTCTTATGTATCAGAATCACTAGTGAGTTCTTCAGGTCATCCGGAAACAATCTCTGAGCCAGGCATAAGTTAATGATATGTGCTAATGGCTTGACTAAAACATCAGCACACTCTTTCAGCAGCTTTACTGGAATCTCGTCAAAACCTACTGAATTGGTGTTTCTAAGTTCAAAAATTTTATTGTATGCTTCACTTTCATGGGTGGGGTAAAAAAATATTGTGTCATTAACATATTTAATTTTATCTGTTGCTGGAGCATTGTTGGTGTTGGTGTTTTTAACACGTTGATTAGATATTTATTTATGTAATTTAACCGCTCCTGATCCGTATCCCCATCTATAGTGAAATGTTTTATGTCATTCTTTTGTTGTTTTTTATGTTTTATTTTATAGGACGTAGCGTATCGCAAAGTCAGAAGCTACCGAATTGAGCCGATTGGAGCCGTGTAAAGGACGCGTGGAATCGTATTTGTGGGTGCAATAGCGCGCGCCCGATAACAGCTAATGAATAAGAAAATTCTCCAGACCTGTTTAGTTTTGTTTAAAAAGTTGTGAAAGTCTATATTGCGGTTAATTGACTTTGAAAAATGGATATCTATCCCCAGAATTATGAATACAAACTAATTGGAAATAGGGGAGAGCCGGGTAGTGCCGCCCGCCGGGTAATGCCGCTTACCTGAATATATCCATTTATACTCATTTCATGATTGCGCCATCTAGTGTAGAGCTTCCGTATCAACTTTATAATGTATGTTGTAGCACGTAGAACTCTACGAACCGACTTCTCTTCGAATTATTAGAACTAGTTTTTTCGGGAGGTGACTGTAAGAAGATATTGGTCATCTGATATAAGCCGTAAGTAGAACAAATTATAATCAATGATTATCTTTTGAAAATTGTACGATAGCTAATTTTGTGCTATTTATTATATCAGTGAGTTTTCGCAAATATCCCGATTATTTGTTTAAAAATTGATTATTATAACCTAAAAGTCATTTGCGGGTATTGACGCCCAAGGTGGGCGACAATACTTGCATGGGCGGTTACTACCCGCAAATTTGAATCTAAATTCACCTTGTCTTTAACAGATGCCAAAAATAAGATTTCGCACCACTACTAAAGGTTCCTGGACACCAGAATGTCTAGAAAGAGCTATTAGAGCTGTTCATAGCGGCAAAGGAAAATGAGCAAGTGCCAGGGAATATGGTATTTATAATTGTTTCAAGGATTTTGAATATTTAATAGAACAGCATTTCTTTGTATATAGGTATCCATTATTATACGTTGACGGACCGTTTAAAGAATGGGAACACATCAAAAGCTCTACTTGGCCGTAAATGCACATTCAGTCCAGATGAAGAAAATGAGATTGTGCAACGTTGCATTTATTTAGCGAATATGTTTTATGGCTTAACACCTCGTGACTTGAGAAAAATCATCTATGAATATGCTGAAGCAAATGGAATCGCTCATAGATTCAACAAGGACAAAAAAATTGCTGGCAAAGACTGGTTTGGTGCTTTCATGAAGAGACACCCAGAAGTTAGCTTGAGAAAACCAAAAGCAACCAGCATCGGACGAATAGCTGGATTCAATGAAAATGGTGTTGCTCTATTTTACCAAAACCTGTTACAAGCATTAGAGAAGTATCTTTTTTCACCACATCGTATTTATAATGTTGATGAGACGGGAATTAGCACTGCCCAAGTTCCAACTAAGATCATTGCTCCAAAAGGCGTCAAGCAACTTGAAAAAGCTGTTAGTTATGAAAGAGGAAGGAATATTACAGTATGCGCTGCTATAAGTGCATCGGGGTCTTACATACCGCCTATGTTTATATTTCCTCGAGCAAGAATGAGTGAACAATTGAAACAAAATGGCCCAGTTTGTGGCTTATATGCTTGTTCGCAAAAGGGGTGGATAACAGAAGAACACTTTCTGGAGTGGCTTCATCATTTCAAAACTAATTCAAGTTGCTCCGTAGATAACCCAGTTATGCTTGTTTATACAATCATAATAGCCATTGCTCCCTATCTGCATAAACATTTTGTTGTGATAATGGTATAGTGATGGTGTCGTTTCCTCCTCATACTAGCCGCAGACTCCAGCCTCTAGATCTAACTGTTTTTTCCCGTTGAAGAGAGAATATTCCAATGAATGTTCTACATTTATGCGGCAGGATCCACATTGGAAAATCACTCCGTATGATGTTCCAGGAATTTTTAATGCGACTTATCTCAAAATCGCATCTATAGAAAAAGCACAGAACGGTTTTCGAGTGAGTGGTATTTGACCTTTCAACCCAAGTAGATTGATAGTGATGACTTTTTGCCAGCAAACCTTTCTGACCCTGTCGCTGAAGAATCTAATGAAGTGTCCAGCGATTTGCACAATGGGGTCCCCAGAAATGAAGGTATCCATATTCCCAGAATACAAGATACCAATGCAGTCAATTTCGGAGCAAGCACCTCCAAAGCTCCAGATAATACCCAAAAACAAGTCATATTCAAAGAACTATCTCATATCTTTACCATCAGACAAAATCACACAACAGTTACTAAAAAGATTTCCAAACTGGGAAAATCTAAAATCCTGACAGCAACACCGGAAAAAGAGGACCTCGAAAACAAAGAAGCGAAAAAAAAATTGAAGGGTAAGAAGCCAAAACAGAAACCAAAATCTATGCAATAAATAAAAGTAGCTCAATTAAAGAGAAAAGTAAAATTTGACTATGATAGTTCTAGCTATGAATCGGTTGGAGAACTGTGCGATGATCAAAGTTCAGATGACTTATATGAAGTTGGGAATGATGATGTTTGTCTTGTGTGTAATGAGTTTGGGAAAAATCAGATGTGGTTTCGATTTGGAGTCTGTAAAAAGTGGGCGCGCAAGAACTGTACAGGACAAGATTTTAGAAGTTACGTTTGGGATTTTTGTATTTAGAATAAATTTTGTATCTTGACTAAAAAAATTACCTGACTATTATTCTTTGCTCCAGTCGCTTGTAAATCGACCTTTCGAGCGCTCACAAAGCAAGCGGTACTATCCTATTGACTGGGCGGTTTTACCCTCTGGGTCGGGTAATCGCGCCCAAAGTTAAGTTTTGCGTAACGGTGTGTTGTTCATAAAAAGCTCTAAAATTTACTTAAAGTACCAAGATAACCACAGAATACATAGAATAGTGAACTAAATTCAATATTGAAATCAACTCCATTTGCTTCAGTTTCCATGAGAAGTGTAATTCTTCTTATGTGGGCGTCAATACCCGACTCTCCCCTACATTGAGACCCTAATTTAGATGTGAGGAAGAAATCGAGGTAAGTGCTTGATATCTGACTTCTAAGTAACGCAATGGAACATTATAAAATAAATAAAAATAACAGTAAAAAATATAAGAGAGTTAAACTAATTTGTTTTTTTTAATCATAGGACACATTTTAGTATTTAGATTGTCGTTGACGTTTAAAAGTTCCGGTTAATTTTATACCTGGGTTAAAATACATGTCAGTATAATTCGATATTTTATGAAAAACTAAGACAGAATGTGCAAGCCGTTTTCCTTGATCTCGTGCGGTTTAGATTTTAGAGCCTGTCAAAAGTGTCAAAATCCCCGACTTTCAACTGTCACTGTTTCTTAAACAGCTAAAGATTAGTAGAGGATATTATACACGAAATGTGTTTAGATTTCCCTAGAGAGTCAAAAAATGTAGTAATATATAGGTGTTCCATTAAAAAAACAGTTCATTCATGGCGTTTTGTCTTTTGTTTTTGGTTCAAATGTTTTTTGTTTGGTCCAATTTTTGAATTCAGCAGAAAAAATACATCGAATGGCTATTTTGGACGGTTTTAAAAATATAGGGGAGGTCGAAAATAATCCCCTGTCCAGTCGCCGTTAGAACACCCAGCTATTGCAATGTAATTTTGAAAACTCAATCTGTACCTATTTTAAAGTAACTTTTACTTATAGGACTGGCTTTGTCAACTATTAGAGTTAAGCAACGTAATTTGGTACGTAACAAGAACATTAAGAACTCCAAAGGATAAAGCTAAAAAGCATATTTTCAAAATGGAATACCATTGCCATTTTAAAACAACTTTTCATAAGTTAAACAATCCCAGAAGAACGCCACTTCTATCTTGATACGTAGAATGTCCAGTTAAATGAATAATATTTGTTATACATATGCAAAAGAACACGTCCCGCGCAAAATGTTTTGATGTATTAGGGACTGATTGTCCCTGTGTGACTGAATTCAAATCAACTCATAATCACACCACTAAAACTGCCGCAGCGCTTACGAAAGACACATAAGTGAAGAAACCAAGGCAGAGATAATTGAATATTATGATAGGGAACAAGGGCCAGGGAAAAAAGAGAAGCATCCAGCCAACGTCAATTTATAGAAGCAAATCGATAGCCACAGGAAAAATAGGATTGCCGCCAGGAGAAAGAACTCAACCACTCATAAAGAAAAAGAAACTTTCATTAAATAAATGTGTCAATTTAAATGTTAGCCTAGGTCATGTAGTAGTAACAGTGGTGAGGGGCTAACGCCAGGCAAGTAGTCCACAATGGGCCCTTTTTGCCAACCCCAGCAACCATGCTCTACTCTTCCCCGGTTCCGTCACCAAACCGCCTAGAAATGAAGGCCATGGCGGTCTTCCATTGGACGGTACTTACCTGGTTCCTCTGCAGAGTCCTATAACCGAACAATTCTGTTCGAAGTCTCCCAAAAGCCTCGCATTCACACAGGTAGTGGTAAGACGTCTCTTCATTCTTGCCACATTCCTGGCAAATGGGATCCCCCTCGACACCTATCAAGGTGAGGTGTCTTCTAAGTTCGTAGTAGCCTGTCAGCACCCCAATGATGCCGCGAAGCGCAGGTCGACTCCTACCGAGAAGCCAGACAGTCTTGTCCCTGTCCGGCCCCTCAACGAAGTCCTTCGCCTGCCCATAGCCACATACCGATCCCCGGTGTCTCTACATGGCCTCCTCGGTCCACCCGTGTGCGGCGACGGAGACCGCCTTCCTACTTATGAATATCGCAGGCCCCGGGCTACAGAACGGCCGCCGGGAACCAAGCCTTGCGAGATCATTCGCCACCTCATTCCCCGCTACGCCACAGTGTCCGGGAACCCACACAAGTTGCACCTCCTTTGTCCTGGCTAGTCCTGTAAGGGCGTCAGCGCTCTCCTAAACCAGCGCTGACCTAATTCTGGCCGCGCAGACTACCCGGAGGACCGCCTGGCTATTCGCGCAAATGTATATACATTTCTCAGGACTCGTCCTCACATCCTGTCAATTGGCTACAGACAGAATAGCGTACACTTCCGTTTCGAATGCCTTGGTATATGCGCCCAGAGCATAACTCTCGCGCACCCCAGACTGTGGTTGTATATTCCAGCCCCGGGGGATTGTTGGTCCTCCAGCCGCGATCCGTAGGTAAACCAGACCACGCCTGCGGACTGGAATGCAACCTCATTTTCCCACCGATGATCCCTACTGGGGATTCTGAGGGCGGAGATGCGACGCCACAGCCTCTCTTCTGATACAGGTGGCAGCATCAGCAAGACCTCCAGCGCGGCTGAGGGTGTCGTCCTCATAGCGCCGGTGATACCCAGATTGACAGCCTTTGAAGTTTGGCTAGCTTCTGGGTAGCAGTTTGGTTCACACTACACCACCAGACTAGCAGCCCCGTAAAAGACTCTCGGAATCACGATCGCAGTGTAAATCCAATGAAGGGACCGAGGATTAAGTCCCCAAGTCCTCCCTATTACGCGACGGAACTGCCAGAGGGTCGCTACACCCTTCCTTACTACTCGTTCTATTTGCGACCCCCATGATATTTTGGAGTCCTGGACCATCCACAGATATTTGACCTGCCGCACTAAAGCTAAAGGTTTTCCAAACATCACCGGCACCTTGAAACCCTCCAGATTCCTCATCTTGGTGAATACGATCATCTACGTCTTCGCCGGGTTTACGGAGAGTCCCAGCTCACCACACCACATTTCAATTATGTTACAGACAGCTTGCATGCACGCACAGGCGACGCTGAGGAATTTGCCGGTGACTGAGACCAGCCCATCATCAGCGCACGCCTGGGCGTAGAACCCTTTCTCGTAGAGCCGCTCCATGAGGCCGTCACCGGCAAATATACATCAGCTAATTCCTCAGCGTCGTCTGTGTGTGCATGCAAGCTACCTCTAACATAATTGAAAGGTGGTGTGGGAAGCTGGGACTCTCCGTAATCCCGGCGAAGACGGAGATGATCCTATTCACCAAGAAGATGAGTGTATAGGGGTTCAGGTTGCCCGTGATGTTTGGAAAACCTTTAGCTTTAGTGCGGGAGGTCAAATATCTGGGGGTGATCCTGGACTCCAAACTAACATGGGGGTCGCAAATGGAACGAGTAGTGAGGAAGACAGTAGCGACCATCTGATAGCTGCGTCAAGTGATAGGGAGGACCTGGGGACTTCATCCTCGAATCCTTCATTGGATTTACACTGCTATCGTCAGGCCGAGAATCCTCTATGGGGCGTTGGTATGGTGGAGTGCTGTAAACCAAACTACCAGCAGGAAGCTGGCCAACCTCAAATGATGTCAATTATGTGTATCACATGCGCTATGAGGACGACACCCTCAGCCGCGCTAGAGGTATTGTTGATGCTGCCACCGCTTCCCATCTGTATCAGAAGGGAGGCTATGATGTCGCATCTTAGAATACGAGACTCTGGAAACTGGTGCGGATATGTAGCAGTAATAGGGCATGCAAGAGTCGCCAAGGAGGTGGAAAAGGAAATTCCGCTTTCCCCCATGAAGGTACGGGATGCCGAGGACGATATTAGGTTGACTAGGCCATATACCCTCAGGATCCCCAGTAGGGACCAGTGTAGGAAAAATGAGGTTGCATTCCAGCCTGCAAGCCTGGTTAGTTTCACCGACGGATCGCGGCTGGAGGATCAACAATCCTCCGGGGCAGGAATATACATCGAGGGCCTGGGGGTGCGCGAGAGTTATGCTCTTGGCGCATATACCACGGCATTTTAAACAGAGGTGTACGCTATCCTGTCTGTGGCCAATAGACAGGATGTGAATAGGAGCCCTGAGAAATGCGTGTACATTTGCTCGGATATTCAGGCGGTCCTCCGGGCAGTCTGCGCGGCCAGAATCAGGCCAACACTGGTTCAGGAGTGCGCGGACGACCTCAAAGGACTTGCCAGCACAAAGGAGGTGGAACTGGTGCGGGTTCCGGGACACTGTGGCGTAGCGGGGAATGAGGTAGCGAATAATCTCGCAAGGCCTGTTTCCCGGCGGCCGTTCTGTGGCCCGGAGCCTACGATATGCATAAGTAGGAAGACAGAGGAAGCAATGGAGAGGCACTGGGGGTCGGTTGGTAGCTGTAGGCATACGAGGCACTTCGTGGAGGGGCCGGACAGAGTTAAAGCTGTCTGGCTACTCGGTAGGAGTCGACCTACGCATCGCCTCATCCTAGGTGTGCTGACAGGCCACTGCGCCCTTAGAAGACACATACATTGATAGCCGTAGAAAGGGATCCCATTTGCCAGGAATGCGGCGAGGATGAAGAAACGTCCTACTACTACCTGTATGAATGCGAGGCTTTTGGGAGTCTTCGAGCAGAATTGTTCGGATCGAGGACTCTGCGGAGAAATCAGGTAAGTACCGTCCAATTGAAGACCGTCACGGCCTTCATCTCGAGGTCGAGGCGGTTTGGCGACGGAACCGAGGAGGAGTAGAGCATGGTTGCCGGGTTGCTGAGGTTGGCAAAAAGGGCCCATTGTGGCCTACTTGCTTGGCGTTGGCCTCCCCACCACTGCTACTACTACCGCTGCTACTACTAAGACCAGCCTATTATCAGCGTACGACTGGGCGTAGAAGCCATTCTCGGAGAGCCGCTCCATGAGGCCGTCGACGGCCAGACACCATAGATGAGGCGAAAGGCAGCTGCCCTGAGGACAGCCCTCGGCCTCTCAAAGTCAGCGAAACTCCCCTGTCCTCCAGCATGCTCGCCACCCAGCTTATTAGGGACCTATAGCCTAGGTGATAATATTTTCAAAATAAAATTAGTTTTATTAAAATTGTTACTCTGATATCTAATTTTTTCCTTTAACTGTGAAAAAGTATATACCAAAATAATGTGTCTAAATTCGATTAAAATTAACATTTTCAAAATTGCAGCCGTTTGTACAGTGCGTTCATTTCAAAACTTGCCACTCCCGATCCAAAGCGAATTCGATTCACAGGAAAAAAGACATGAATTAAGATATTGGGGGGAAGTTTAAAACCGATAGGTTTTATATCCTTTATAAAATGTCGGACAATTTCAATTAAATGTTTTAATTTGAATTTGCTTGAACATTTCACGGGTTTAGAAAAATTGAAAAATAAAAATTGGACGAGGATGAATATAACCCCAATTCAATTTTTTAAAGGTACTTTAGTTAAATCAGTGTCGAATTGTCTTGCACTAATAATAAAATTAGGAAGCTTAGCGCAAAACATGCCGGACAACTGATAACGCACATACTTCTGCGACCACGGTCGTCCCGTACAAGATTAAGTTCGGCTTTTGCCAATCTGCGATACTCTACGCCCGATACGGATGCGCGCCCGGCAGTACCCGACTTAATATTTCCAAATCGGTGGCTAGGGAGGCGAGGATCATTAGAATGGCCATTACAATCACCCGATCTTACGCTATTAGACATTTTATGGGGATATATGAAAAGTATAGCATACAAAACTAAACCACGCGATTTAACTGACTTAAGAAGAATAACGATTACGAACTGCTTCATCGAGCGAAAGTTATTTAATAATCTGTTCTGAGGAACTGAAGATTTCGCAGGTAGCTGTTCATGATGCTGGTGTCTCTGACCACTGCGCTGTGAGCTGTTCCATCCAAGTTAATAGGAACAAAATCAAACCTTTTTTGTACACATTTCGGGATTTTAAGCATTTTAATAGTTCAGAATTCTATGAAGCGCTGCACTTGTTACCTTTCCATCTAATATTTACTGCCATTGATCAGAAACTCTCAATTTTTTACACCCTTATATTGGATATCTTTGATGTGTTCGCACCCGTTAGAACCATTCGAATCTCTAAACCCCATTCACCTTGGTTAACAGACAATATTGCACTTCTCATGCATCTGTGAGATAGTGCCCGTATAAAGTTCAACAGAACAAAAAAGATGGAGCATTGGGTCTACTACAAGGACCTTAGAAATTTTATTAGCGCTACTATAAAGAGAAAAAATCGAGCCTGTTTCAATACTTACCTAAAATCTCATAATCAGAACAAGCTATGGGAAGGTCTAAGAAAGGCAGACATCCGCCTGAGGACTGAATCACCGAGCCTCGTCTCAATAATTGGAATATGATTAATCGGTCCTTCTGCGAGCAAAATGTGTCCGTAGATGAAACCGACAATGATACCTTAAACTCATTGCTACAAGACAAAGCGACTTCTCCTTGTTTTGAGTTTGAACCTGTTGATGAGGATGAAATATATAACCACATATTTTCTGTGAAGATACGCGCTTTGGGTGCTGATCATATCAGCATATTGATGCTATTACATTGCTGTCCACTCATTGTCCCATATGTAACACACATAATAAATTTTTGTGTCCTAAATCATTGTTTTCCTACTATGTGGAAATTGTCGGATATCCTGCCACTTCCTAAAAATGAGAATCCCAACAGTTTTAGTGATCTGCGACTAACTAGCATCCTGTGCGTCTTATCTAAGATCCTAGAAAAGGTTATGTTTAAACAGATGAAGAACTATTTGGATCTCAATAGTCTAATACCTATTAATCAAACCGGTTTTAAGCCTGAATATGGCTGTTCTACGGCTTTGCTCAAGGTGCTAGACGACATACTGATTGCTGCTGATAACAATAAGCTGACACTATAATAAAAAATATATAGGAATGACAAAAAAATCAATAGAAACAAGATTCAAGGAACATATAACAGCATTAGATAAAATCCATATACCTAGCTACAAATGAAACGTAGCTACACACATTCACAACACAAAACATCAAAAACCAGACATCACCCAATTAAAACTAATGAAACATGTTAAGGACCATAAAAAAATGGAAATCTGAGAACAATACTACATTCAACAAACAAACAATAAGAAACAATTAATGCCTGAACAAATCCAAGTACAAACATTTAAACAAAACTTAATAAAGGCCATATAAATAGACAAATTATTAAACCACAGTGATCAAGACAGGAGACCGATACACACGACACAGTCCGAAGGCACAACCAATCAGAGAACAGTAAGCCGACCAATAGAAGCTCACGGCGCATGCGCCACGTACAATCTCAGACGTAGACAGCACAGGAGCGATAAGTCAGTAGCGGGCTGATGACGGTTCGAAACTGCAGTCCACGCAAACCAATAAGAAATCACAAACGTGCAGCAAACAAATAAAGTGTATATTTAAAAGTGATTGCAGTGTAGTGCAATATTCCAATATATATATATATATATATATATATATATATATATATATATATATATATATATATATATATATATATATATATATATATATATGTATGTGTGTGTGTGTGTGTGTGTGTGTGTGTGTGTGTGTGTGTGTGTGTGTGTGTGTGTGTATGTATCACACCAATAACTCAAAAAACAATGTGTCGATTTTGATAAAATTTGGCACGGTCCTTCCTTTTGTAAATGGCTTGTATAAGTTTGTTAGTCAAGAAAATCGGACGAGGTTTTCCGGAAAATTTTTGAATTTTCATTCGAAAAAAAAAAATATCTCAAAAAATAATGGGCCGATTTTATAAAATTTGGACTGTACCTTCCTTTTGTAAATGGCTTGGAAAGGTCCGTTAATCAGGAAAATCGGAAGAGGTTTTTCGGGAAATTTTTTTGTTTTAATTCGAAAAAAATTTGTTATCTCAAAGAATAAAAAAGTTATGTTAAACAAATTTGGTAGGTAGGTTTACGATATAAAAAGTAAACTACACACCAAAATTTAGATTTCTATGTTACAAGAAAAAAGTTATAATAAAATATTTTGTGCCAGATCATTTCTATGAAAATTCACTACCATAACGCACTTGCTGCGTCCGGGCTATTATTATTAGGTCGGTCAAGCTTCAGATGTTGATTAACATTAGAAGACATTTTTATTTACGATTAGGAAGTTGCCAAGACGTTCAAGACATTAATTTTGAACATCTATATTAAGATCGACGTGTTTCTAATTTTTTTTTCATTTTCAAGAATAAAACGCGATACATTTTGGTCATGATAAAATTATAGTAAAAGAATCTGTCTGTTCTTACCCAGTTTTCAACCAACCATATTTGCCGATCAATTTTTTTGTATTTTCCTCATCATCCCAATATCCCAGTGTATTGATATATCCCCTAATACATAACTCTCCTGCAGTACCCATTGGAACAATGTTGTCATTGTCATCCACCACTTTTGCTTCTAAATGGTCATGGAGCTGGCCAACCCTCGAAAGAATCTTCTGCTGATCTTCGCCCGGCAGTGATTGAAATGCAGCACCTGTTGCCTCCGTTAGACCATATACTGACTGAAACGACTCTGAGTAAGGCACAATTTTACCACAAATTGGCATATTAACTTAATATTCTTAGCCGTTGCACAAGTAAATAATTTTATAAAAAAATTTGGATTTTTGTTTATTTACATTTCATACATTTTTTAAGTTTTACTTTTTTAGGTAAAGCGAAGTTTTAATCAATATACTATAAGGCACTTGCTTCGTCTCATTAGTGATTTTTTTTAATTCACTAAAAAGTCTAATTAAAAGGTTTGAAGTAAACTGGACCTCGTAATGGAATGCTAATTCTTAGGTATATTAAATACATGTGGCGCGCACCGATGCTGCTTAGGATGTGTCCTCTCTCTAGCCCATATCGCATTGCTGGGCCACTGGGCTGCCTTTGTCACCTCCTACCATCGGGACCAGCAACAACATGGAACACCACTGGTTGAAGCAAAGTGGTTTCACACAGAAACCACTTACCTAATGTTTTTTTTTCTATATGTAGACTGGTTTTACAGTGAAACCACACTTCCTACTTGGGTATTAGTGCGCTATCTATTGATCTCCATCGCAAGTTTGCAATTGGCGAACACTGTATTGCTAGTATTCGTTAGAATTTGTCAAAGAAACCACGTTTTATGAATGATTTCGTTTTTTTTATCTACATTTTCGTAAAAAGTGTTATAACTACTCCGTTTTTTTGGACGATTGTGTTACTGAGGCACTAATAGAAAGGTAAGAATACTTGTTTTACATAGTTTATTGTTTTTACTTTGTGAATCGGATATGATTTCGTGGCGAAACCAGTGTGCGTGCAATGCATTAAAGTAAATTTGTTTAGGTTAGGATGGAAAATCAAATTGATTTGTCGCAAGTGATGAAAAAACAAATCGATTTGTCAAAACTAACCTCGGATGAAGCTTACGCTCTGCTTGATGAAATTCCTTCTGATGGAGAGTCAGTAATAAGCGAATATGAGGAAGAAGAGGAAGAAATGATTGAATATATCATTGAAAATAATGAAACTACCGAAGCGATTGCTCAGGACACTATTTTGAGTGACGACGATTTGGCAATTGGGAGCAACATAGATGACGACCCAGGCGATTTAGAAGATGATATACCACTTATCCACTTTGTGAACTGGAGAAAACAAGAAATTGCTCCGAATCTAAATCATTTTCAGCAACTAACTGGTCCCAGCTCTGAAGTACCACCTGATGTCACAAAACCTATAGATTTCTTCTTGCTTATTTTTGGCGATGCTATTCGTCTGGTTACAGAACAAACAAACTTGTATGCCACGCAGGAAAAAAGAAACTTTATTCCGACAACTGGGGAGGAAATAAAAAATTTTATAGCGGTAAATTTGCTCATGGGTATAAAAAAGTCTCCCTCCTTTCGCGATTACTGGTCTTCGCGTCCAGAACTACGTGATGATTTCATAGCATCAAAAATAGGCGTAAACCGTTTTGGCTCCCTGCTAACTAGCCTCCATTGCAATGACAATGCTACAATGGCAAAAAAAAGGGGAGCCCGGTTTTGATCAATTGTTTAAAATCAGACCATACATTGAACTCGTAAAGAAAAACTTCCAGAAATATTATTGCCCATCACAAGAAGTGTCAGTTGATGAAAGCATGGTGAATTTCAAAGGCCGAATAGCTTTCAAGCAATATATGCCAATGAAACCTGTTAAAATCTGGGCGTGCGCCGATAAAGAAGGTTATCTAAGTAATTTTGAATTATATACAGGAAAGCAACAAGATAAATCTGAGAAAGGTTTAGGTGAACGGGTAGTGCTTGACATGACTAAGGGTCTCCAAGGAAAAGGACACCACGCTTACTTTGATAACTATTTCACAACAACTGACCTTTTACTTTCTTTACAAGAAAATAAAATCTACGCGTGTGGAACTGTACGCGCAAACAGAAAAAATCTTCCCACTGGATTAAAAGGCGATAAGGAAATGAATCAAGGTGATTTTGATTGGGCAGTTTATAGAGACAAAGTATCTTGTATCAAGTGGAAGGACAAAAGAACTATTCAGATGCTCTCTACTATACATTCTCCTACAGATCAAACTAAAGTGAATAAAGGGGAGAAAGATGGAAGTATGACTTAAGTCAATTGCCCTAAAGCAGTTGTAGACTACCGAAGGTATATGGGTGGAGTTGACAAAGCTGATATGATGAAATCTTACTACGCCATCGATCGGAAATCCCGAAAATGGTATCACCGTCTATTTTGGTATTTTCTCGATACATCACTAGTCAACTCATATATAATATTCAAACGGAGGACCAAAAGTGCTATGAGCCTCGAAATTTTCCGATGTGAAGTAATACTGAGTTTGATTGGGGCTTCCGTTTCAAGAGGCTCTTGTGGAAGGCCATCTTCTACTAAACAAGTTGTATCCAGATTCAAGCCTTATGTACCAATAGATCAACGGCGTGATCAAGCAAAACATCTACCTGTGCATGGAACATCAAGACGCTGTGCTCAGTGTAGTACGGCAGAAAAACCTGATCGAACCAGATGGAGCTGCATACAGTGTAAAGTCGGGTTGTGTTTACTGGCAGAAAGAAACTGTTTTCTAACTTATCAATAATATAAAATATATGTAATCTTTCGATTTTGTATGTGTTCACTTGCATTGTGGTTTCATATCGAAACCACTTGCAAAAGTTAAAATAAATGTTTTTTTGCAACAAAGAAGTGTACTACATCATTTTTCTACACATTAAGATGATATATACCAAATGTCATTAGAATTGAAAATAACATTGAAATTCGTGCTTCAAAGGGTTAAAGAAGAGGCGATGTTGCCAGCTTACAATCAAAAGATAGGGCAGTTTTGAACATCTTTTAACAATTTTTTTTTGTAGATTTCGGCTGGACTCAAAGAATTGTTTTCTAGATAGGTACTTAATCCCGGCTATCTGCTTAGCTATATCAATTTCCTTCTGATATCTGTAATTACTTCATTTAAGCATGTGCGGATTGATTACTATCTGATTTAGAAACGTTTTATATTTACAGGGTTGTTACACTTCCACAGGAACGTCAATACATACCTAGCATTAAAATGGCAAAATATTATAATTATAGAGTACTTATAAAAAGCGCACCATAAAGATCCGTTACCGTAATTAAACAAATATTTGTACCTTTACTGTTCTCAAATTCAACACAGTTAGCATCTCTTCAAATAAATGTGGGGAACTGGGAGAACCACCAGACAAGGCAATTTCAGGGGAAATATTCAAATTCTTCTGGCGTTGCTTAGTCACCAAGTCTATATACATTGTTGGAGTTCCGTATATAATAGAGCATCTGCAAGTACAAAGCATACATTAATTATTATTATCAATGTACTTACATAATTAGAACGCAGTAAGTGTATTAGGTATTCTCCTAGAAAAATGTCAAAACTCAAATGAAAAAAAATAAATAATTCACGTGTATAAAAATTATATCTCCGAAAATAATTGTGCAAGAACAAATGGTTCAACTTCTTTGAATCTATAGTGTGTTCAAGAACAATAGCTGCCTATAGCTTGCCTAGAAGACAGATATAATAAAATAGGAGGTAGAAGTTAGATAGTAGAGTAAAGGTTAGGTCATTTTACCTTTTTAGGACAGAATTGTGCTCCACTCTGGTACTTTCTCAACTTACTCACTGTTCTGAAATTTTATCAACTTGTTTGCATCCTCACGGGCCATACCGTGCGCAAGTATTGCAGAATTAACGTTTACGCTTTTTTTATTACTTCAACAACACGAGGGCTCACAGCCTAAATACTATCGTACCATGGGTGTCGACAAAAAGGAAAGAGGCAACTTGTTAATTCTGGACTTAAAGGTTTGGGGGTTCGGAGGAGAAGGAAAAACCTGTGCCGTCAAGGAATTCCACAACTTTGAAGTCCTCAGGACAAAAGAGCGGGCATCACAGGATGTTCTGTGTCTGGTGACCTGGACAAGGGTGCATTCGCTCTGTTCCGCTGGTAGATCTGTTGGGGGCAGCAGGTGAAGGAACTATGGAAGAAAGCTCATCTGAGCAGTGCCCGTGCAGATATCTATAAAAAAAGAGAGAGGTCACCAGCGGCACGTCGGTGGGCAAGGGATGACAGCCTTTGTGTGAGGGTCACCGATGAGACGTATAGCTCTCTTCTGAATGGAGTCCAGGATAGCGAGTGTAGATGCGGCAGCGGCATTGTGGGAGCAGGATTAGAGGTTTGGCCTTATTTGTGAAGTATATAAGGTATGGAGATTAGCTGGTGAAAAGTATTAGCGAGACCGGAAGAGGAAACCTAATTTCTTAGCAGCCGCTTCTGCAATTGATGTGACATGTTGGTGCCAATTGAGATTTCGATCCCTTGAAATGCTAACAAGTGAAAAGGACTTATTACTTTGAATAACTTTGTTGCTCCTTGTGATGGGTCTAGGGCTGGTGTATTTCTTATGAGATAGAAAGCAAGACTGAGATCGTGTGGAGTTGAATTGTACAATATTTCTACTTCCTCAGTCTAATATTTTTTGGAGATCCACAGAGACAGAACCCTTCATGAGTCTGCAATCCTTATCTAATTGGGCTAAAGAGACATGCGTAGAATATTGTATATTTGAGTGGAGGGTGCTGTCGTCCGCGTAACTGTGAACTGGTTTGGATGTGCTGGAGAGGTCATTGATGTGGAGTAGCATACATAAATTTTAGAGGAGTCGTTAATATTATTATTATTATAATTATTATTATTATTGATATTATAATTATTATTAAGATTATTAATTGTTTTTAGAAAATACTTGACCTTGTATAAGTATAAGAGTGAAAAAAAACTACCAATTAACTTACTTACTTCTCTTCAGCTAAAGCTTCTAAGTTACTGTCTGGATTATACGTAGGTGAAGGAAGTACCAAAGTTGCACCGTAATTAGTGGCTGCTGCAATTGTACCCACAATGCCAAAAACGTGAAAAAATGACACTTGTACACATATTTTGTGATGCCGTCTGTCAAATTCGTTTCTTTTTCCAATATAAAAACCATTATTTACTACTCCAAAATGGCTAGCTATAGCGGCTTTAGGATTTCCAGTTGTTCCCTACAATGCATCAAGAGTTTTGGACATGTAACATAGCAGGGAGAAAATAACGCAAAACATACAAAAGACTAAAAAATTGTTTTTTAAACTTGTAAGCAAGGTGCTTATCTGTTTAAGTATCTAGTTTATGAAATTTCTCCATACATAAATGTTCAGAGAAGATGTAAATAAATTACTGGGTTGGATCTCAAAAAGTGTATGAAAAATCGTCACAACAAATATTTTAAGCGCTCGTAAATATAACGTCGGCTTAGAATGAAAACCTCGTATCTCAAAAAAAATCTAAAATTATTTTATTGCATTATTGTATAGAAAACCTTGTATCTCATCTATTCGCAAGCCGTTATAAAATAATGACTTGCGTGCTGCCCTCTAGAGACGAAAATAGAAACCACGTATATCGCTAGGCAACTGAGTCAAGTGAGAAAACCACGTATAACTTGTGAACTTTTCTGCAGGTGTTTCAGTGATTTTTGAGGTGTTTTTTGCAGCTAAAGCATACAAGTAATATTACTAAGTAAGTATATTTATATTGGTTTGTCTTTCAGTTGTGATATTAGTTACCATTCCTTGTAATTGTACCACCAAAACATTAAGACTGAATGTGAAAACCTTGTATTTGAGGTTAGGTCCGACTGACTAAGAATGAAAACCTCTTAATTCAAATATACGTGGTATTCATACTTATCATGCGTGTGTTGATATTGGGGTATCTATATGCACCAATAGCCTTCAGCCTTGAATTACGAGGTTTTCTTTGCAAACGCCAATATAATAGCAAACGAAATATTTTAGTTGTTGATAAAATAAAACCTAATAAGCGATCTCGAGGCATGTATAACAGTTCAAAACCTATTATGTATGATTGATATCTTTTCAGAGAGCGAAATTATGAGTCAATTCAGTCGAACTAAATTGATATTAGAGTTGGCTTTGAACCAAGCATCACGTTCTAACAGAGATGTGAGAAAAAAAGGTAAGTGATGAATTATCATGGAACATAATGTTTAATGTAGGGGCACATGTTTTCTATGTAATACTATACTAGTACTTGATAGTAATTTATATTATTGGTAACAAAACGTTCTGTTTTTACTGAATTCATTCATTACAGATGGCGAAAAATTCATTGATATATCAGATACAAATCAAGCTACCTACATTGAAGATGTTACTTCCACTGAGGATTCCACTCTTCCTAAACATACAGATGACAACATAGTTCCAACCATATCTAATTACATTTTAGTTCCAAATGAAGATGACAACAGCTTTGTCTTGGAACCGAATGATGGTAACCCCGGCATTTTAACAGACCTAACCAACTGTATTATATTCGATGAAATCCCAGAACAGCCGAAAGCTGAAAGCAATTTCAAAGAAAATAGTTTATTGTCAACTTCGAACTCAAACTTAGTTGCAAACTACTTAGACCTAGATACTCTGCCTGTAGTTGATGTTGAAAACAGTGTGACTCTAATGGAAACTAATATTGCGAACGTAGGAGAAATTGACAGAGTGCCCGAAAGAGTTAATCATGAAGATGAGGATTACATACCCTCGGGAGATGAAAGTGATGTGCCTGAAGACCATACTTATAGCAAGGAAATTTCCTCCCAACGTAAAAGAGCTAAAAGAGGAAAAGGCAACAAAGAATCGTGGATCGCAAATGATAATAAACTAAAGAGGTCTCAAGGACTAGAGTATTTTGGTAGACGTAAAACTGAAGCAGGTAAAGCTGTTTTCGATGTGAAGAGGCCAAAAAAAATCATGAAGAGCCGTTGTTCATGTGTGGAAAAAAACTTGAGAGGCTTTGGCTGTGCAGAGATTGTTGACAGTATGAGAGAGAAGATCTTCAAACAATTTTATAGGTTGAACCATGGTGAGAAACAAGTTTTCATAAACGGCTTAGTTGACAAGAGACCTGTGGCACAGCGAACAGTTGAAGCTGCAGGAGCTTCACGGCGCCATTATTCTTTTGTCTACTATTTGAAACCGGATGAAGCTGGCGAGCGTGTTAAAGTATGCAAAAGGATGTTCCTATCTACACTCAGCATTGGAGAGTGGGCGGTACATGATTGGGTATCAAAGTTACCAGAACAAAATGATTCTGAAAACAATGCACAGAACGCAAGAACACATAAAAAAAGCAATGGAAAAGAAGTCTCACCAAGGAGACCTCAGACCGACAGAGTTAGAAAACTTTTATCAGATTTTTTTGAAAGCCTGCCTAAGCTTGAATCTCATTATTGTCGGAAGAGTTCAACAAAACTTTATCTTGAGCCTAGGTGGCAATCAAAGGCAGAACTGTTCCGGCTATATAAAGATTTCTGTAAATCTCTAAACAAAGATAACCCTGTAACATCCATTTTTACTTTCTACTCTGTTTTTGATGAGTTCAACTTAGCATTGTTTAGCCCCAAAAAAGACCAGTGCGACACTTGCTGTGCTTATAAAAGCGGAAATGTATCAGAAGAAGAATTTAAAGAGCACATTAGAAGAAAAGATGAGGCAAGAAAGCAAAAAGAGAGCGATAAGACTAGCGATGACAATAATACATCAGTATTCACAATGGACTTACAGGCCGTTTTACTTTGCCCATCCCTAAAAGCGTCGGCGCTATACTATCGCACTAAACTAAAAGTGCACAACTTTACTTTGTATGATCTGAAAACAGGGGCTGGCTACTGTTATTTGTGGGACGAAACTGAGGGGGAACTGAATGCTGATGAATTCGCAAGCATTCTGTATAACTTTATTATAAATGAGGTGGAGAATGGTAACAATATTATTATATATAGTGACGGTTGTACATACCAAAACCGGAACACTATCATGGCTAACACACTTCTTCTGATTTCAAAGAAATTAGGTATCGTTATTACTCAAAAATTTTTAGAAAAGGGACACACCCAGATGGAGTGTGACGCTATGCATAGTTGCATTGAAAGAAAAATAAAAAATCGTGAGATTTATTCTCCAGTTGCCTACATTGAAGCTTGCAGAACAGCAAGAATTCATCCAGCACCATTCAAAGTGCAATATCTAGAACATACTTTTTTCAAGAAATTCAGTGATTTGAAGTTCGTAACATCCATCAGACCTGGACAAAAGAAAGGTGACCCAGTTGTAACTAATCTCAAATGTATAAAATATACACCTGATGGAAATATTCAGGTAAAATTAGACTTCAACGAAGATTTTTCAAATCTCCCTAGAAGGTTGAAAAATATATCAAGTGAGACTACAGTCAGATGCTTATATGAAAACAAAATTCCACTCCAAGCAGTCAAATTTAAGCATCTACAGGAAATGAAATCCGTGCTTCCACGACAAGTTCACAGCTACTATGATGCATTACCTCACATGTCAAACGCTGAAAACAAATTATGTGACAAAGGAACTTGTTGTTGCATCATTCCAGTAAATGTAAAGATTTAAGGTAAAATGTAAATCAAAGAAATTTTTTATTTTCTAATAAAACACTTTTTCTGATCTCAGTCTTGGCTTTTATTGTATCCTATCCTATGCTTGAACTGATTAAATTTAAAATGACTATGAAATTATATTGAAATCATACACTATACAATAATAATCTGCCATTATATTTTGATATTCATCATGATAAACCAGATTTTTTTTTAAAAACATCAAATAAACAAAGTTTTGTATTAATTGAAACACATTGAACACTTGTGCAACAACTTTTGAGCCTTGCAAATATTTTGTCAACCTCGGTAGATATTACATGATGAAATGAAACTTGAAAATTAATTAGTTAAATTAATAAAATCAATCAATGTAGTTCTGATCAATTTCATTATAAAGATGAAAACCTCGTATGTCCTTTCGGACCACTAGAAGTTAAACCACGTATATCAACGTTAAATATGAAAAGCACTTATATCTTGTAATCACAAATTGTAAAACCACGTAAATCGATTTTCAATATGACAAGAAAAGGCAAACTTCTGTTAAGCACATGAATAATCAGAAAATGAATAATATTAAGTCATGTGTACTTCAAATTATTCAAATCTTACTTAATATTTCCCAAAATCACTTTTTTTCGCCTCCTGTAAAATTTGCATTTTCTGAGATACGAGTTTTTCTTTCTAAGGCGACGATAATCAGAATATGCGTAATTATCTAGGCTTTGAGTATGTTGAATTTATAAAAAATTTACTGCAAAAGTTGCACAGAACGGTACTTGAGATATCGTTGATAGAGGCATGCTAGATTCGCAAGTTTCGAGTTCTACGTCCTCTGAAAAACCAGGTTACTTAGTTTCAACATAGAAAAATGCAAACTCGGAATTTGATGTGTGGACGGTAGAAAATAGGTGTCTGGAAGGCAGTGGTTTCGGGCTGAGAAGTACCCATAGCGACTGTAATGTCTAGGGTTTCTTTTAAATAAAATCAGAGTAAATTTAGGAGGTGAGTGGAATTTACGGGGGAGTGAATTAGGGTTTCTTTAAAGGGCGGTTACCCGCGGACAAATGTGGTTGAACGGCTTGTGTGAGCGAGTGCTAAAAGAAGGTACAGGGCTAGTTTTTATTTCCGATTCCCCGGTGAGTATGTTCCATGACTTAATATTGTTTAAAGTGATTCTTTACTAAGTGGTAGCTGTCTCGAGTATTGAAATAATTTTCATATAAAATTTGTATAGATATTTTTGAACCATGGGCTGTAAAATAGAATAGAGTAAACTGGAACGAAATTGAAATTTAGATGTTGGCTTTTAGATATTTTAGGAAGTTAGATAAAATTGAGAGCAATAATTAAGCTAAGAAAGGTTTATTATGAAACTTATGGTAAATTAAACCGGGGGCGAAAACAATTTAATTTTCACAGGTATCAACGTTGTGTAACATTTAGTTCTTTTTTAAGATTAGGAAAGCCTCCCACACAATTCTGTTTTAATCACTTTAGAATTTGGTTATTGGAGTTGAGAGTTTTTAGTTAAATTTTAACTAGAAGGAAACCTTTGAATTAACTGATTATCTAACATTTTTGTGCTGTTAAAATGTTTATCTGTATAAATTTTATTTTTGTATTAAATTAATTTAAAAAACTAGATGCTGGGTTTTATTCTTAGGATAAAAACCCTAAACTAGAGTTTATTTTAATCATTTTATTGTAAAATGATTGTGACATGTTTGGTCACTAGGTAATTTTGGGGGAATTGGTCCAAAATGCTCGGTGTTAGTGTTCCAAATAAATTCAGGCAAGACCTCCCTTGAAGGTCGTTAAACTTAAATATTGTTTTCAAGGTAACAAGGGATAATTTTTGAATACACGTTCTGTCGTTCTGTCTAAGTAAGTATTTACATAAATTATATTAATAATAATAATCACAGATTACAGTAATTTTAAAATCGTTGTATTAAAGAAAAGCAAATGGCTCATAAACCTACCCCGTTAGAAACTTAAAACTTTAATAAAGTCGATAGAAACTCTAACTTTTCTGTATACATTAGATTTTCCATTATATTTGACATACTTACAGAAGTAAAGTGGATGCTATAGTGATCATAAGGTTGCACTAGTTGTTGATTTTGTTTTATACTACTAATTTCTTTGGCAGACGCAGAATCTATAATGGTGTTGTATCCAAAGGTACCGCTAAAACATAAAATTTCTCAATCCTATTTTATTAATAGCATTTGTTTGTTTTAGGTCTTCTGCTCTCAAAGTTTCCCTTTAACAATGTCAAATTGTAGCCCTAAGATTCAAAGTTTTACTATATGCTGATGAAGTAGTACTAATAGTAGTAATAATGATAGAAGTAATAATAATAATGTAACAAACGAAACTAGAACCCTACGTCCGCGAGGTAGCGCCGCCCATGGTCGAGGTTGCTGTTAGCTCTATGTGGGAGCATCTCAGCGGAAGATTAGAAGAAGAGTAGAGAGAAAGAGAGAGAGAGAGAGAGAGATAGTTGTAGCTGTAGAATTGTCGTGTAGTAGAATGATTGTGTTGTGACTTTTATATTTTAACCTAGGATTTACGTTTCATTTATACGAATCCCTTATTAAATAAATAACTAAACAATTCCAGGGTTATATTGGCGCCCAACGTGGGACGCAGAAAAACTTGGTGAAAAAATCAAAGTAAAGTTTTGATCTATGTGCGAGCATCGCAGCGGAAGATAAGAAGAAGAGTAGAGAGAGATAGAGAGAGAAAGAGAGAGAGAGATAGTTGTAGCTGTAGAATTGTCGTGTAGTAGAATGATTGTGTTGTTATTTTTATATTTTAACCTAGGATTTACGTTTCATTTATACGAATCACTTATTAAATAAAGAACTAACCAATTCCAGAGCTATATTGGCGCCCAGCGTGGGGCGCGGAAAAAATAGGTGAAAAAATCAAAGTAAAGTTTATCAGCAAGAGGTCAAAGATCCAAATACAGAACAATTACAATAGAAAGGGTTTGAGGTCTACAGATAGATAAAACCTATTTAAAGTAAAAGGAAAAAAAATATGTGTTACAAAATCTACAAAAAGTAATGGAAGCCGTAGCTAATGCGGTTTTCAGAGCCGTAAAATTAATGGCACAGTCGCATAATTGAAATAATGAAACATTATATAAATGGATGATCTTCTTAGTAAACTTGTTCTTGTTTGGGGAAGATAAAATGTCTTATGCCAAACTTACTTGAGCTCTTCGTTGTCAGTGATGATAATCTTTTTTAAGGATGGCACTCGAGGGCTTTTCAGGTCTCCTGGTTTAGAAGTTATTATTTCTGGTGCCACATTGCATAGAATTTCGTAGAACTTATGTGATTTCATTTCTTCGGGGCATAATATGCCTTTTATGCCGACCTTGTTGATACAGTGCTCCATTTCTTTAGGGTGGTAGGCTGGATTTATGGTCACCTTTAAATTAACAGCAAATATCAGATAAAATCACCGTCCTCAAACATCATTTCTTTAAATAATGTCAAGCATTTAGAATTACTAGTCATAAACATAACAAGAGTTTTCCAGCAAGAGCTTTTCATTAGCTGGCAAGCATCAACGAAAATATATTGATAATGCAAATTTTGTGCTCCGTGGCAAAAACCACAGCTAAAATGATCATAAAAAGAAAATTCTACTATAACATGCGGAGATACAGGGGGAAAACGATCTAAGTCACTCGAGGAGGAAACTGGGTTATACATGCTCTCTTATAGATTTTGGCCTGTTCTTTTACGGCATGCTCACGGATTTTACGAAATAAAGCTCTAAGTCGACTAAACTCGCGAAATAAATGGAGCCCAAACAATGGCCCGTTATGCTACAATGTCGCCTTCCCACGGTAAGAACCGCTGAGTCAGCCGTCGTCATACAGGAGCCAAGAACTATGCAGGTTCAAAGTGCAATTAGAACGGAATATCACTGTGAGAATATACATCAGCAGATTCCTTGTTTATCCAGAGACATAGTGCCACGCCTGGAGGGAAGACTATAAAGAGGCTGCTCACAGAGGTAGAACCGTTCATTCTTGTTCAGAGTTAGTCATTGGCACACCGAGTGCATAGACATTAGATCACATGTAGGTTGATCGTCTTATTTTAGTATATTATATTATTCATTTTTCTTGTAACTAAGTAATTAAGTATTGATTGTTCAAAGTATTAAATAAATTGTTTTAACAATTCAAACGTCTTAACCGTAAAGTTAAGTCGCGAATTTAGATTCTCCGTACTCAGGGAAAGCGATCCAAGTCATGTCGTTGCAATAGATAGATCCAAGTCCATAAAATAATATAGAATCCTCCTTATTTAGTGTAATTAATGCACCTGTCTTAGCTTATCTTTTCATGCCACGATAAAAACTGATGACGTATGTAAAAAATAACTACTGCGCAAACCACTTGATGTCATCTCAATGTAACTCAGTATAATATTAGTAGTTGCAAAGAGAAGTTCGTACGAGCAAGGGTTTATTTCTGTTAATAATGAGTGGTAGTGAAAACAATAACAGTAGTGACAGTGGTAGTGATCTCCCAAGTCAGGTGAGACGCAAAAGAAAATCATACGGTCGAATTAAAGATGCTAGTAAAAAAATAAGGAACCACACCTTTGAAACAAGGGAGCCATGCAGATGCAACAGATTTCGTTGCTTTGCAATTATTATAGACAAACAAAAAACTTAAATAATTAATTCATTTAATTCATTAAAGGACAGAAATGAACAAAACAGTTACCTGTGTGGTCTCATAAGTGTACATAATATTAAAAGAAAGCGTCCGAGACTTGAAGAGGTCGCTGAAAATTTTCGAGATAATTTGTTTACTTATACACCCTTGCTGCATAAACCATAAGAAAATGTTCTTGTTCATACACCCCAACGAAGTTACGGGACCTGGGGAAATAGGGGTACTGTGCGGGGTAGGCAGGGTTTAAGGGGGATATGGCTTGAAGATGTGAAAAAGACAGGTCTCCAGCCGTTTTCTTTGCATTTTCTGCTCACATTGCCTTTTTACTACCTACCCCGCCCAGCACCCCTATTTACTCCTGGTCCCGTAGCTTCCTTGGGGAGTGTGAACAAGAAAATTTTCTTGTTTTTTTGTGCATCTAGTGGGGGAGGGGGGGTCCTAGGCATGTTTCTGAAAACATTTTTTTAATCTAATTGTACCTATGTATCACATAGTTAGTGAACATACATAAAAAAATAATCTTTGTGGATTTCCCTCGACTTCCCTGAGATCCCATAATCAGATCCTGACTTGGTGAAAATAGGACCACCTCAGGAATATAACCTTTCGAACAAACAAAAAATTTTAATTGGTCCACAATTGACGAAAATATCGGTGAATATACATAAAAAATTTTTTTTTGAGGATTTCCTTCGATTTCCCTGAGATCCCATCATCAAATCCTGACTTGGTGAAAAGGGAAGCATCTCGGGGGTATACCCTTCCAAACAAAAAAAGTTTTTTTTAAATTGGTTCACAATTGATACGAATATCGGTGAACATACATAAAAAATACATACATACGAACATAGAACCTACTCCTTTTTAGAAGTCGCTTAAAAATACAATTTTCAAGTTCGTGGTGGTGCCTGAGGTTGACGTCAGACTCCCATCCTCAAGATTGTTGGTTCGAAACTTCGTAGGGGGCATATACATTTGTTGAAGATTTAGCTTACCAGCAGCTATTGAACCGGTGAAAATATTGATTCGCACAAAGGAACCTAAAAAATTGAAAACAAAACATCTTTCCAATAATACTACCCAAAGGAGAATAAATGACATGGCAGAAGATATTCGAACAGTGATTGTTAAAAATATCAAGAAACGCTCTTTACAGACGGCCGAATCAACAGATCCTCTGTTGCATTTACCGGTCACGTCTGACAACAACTTTATATAGCTCTTCGACTACCTTTCTGAAAAAACCGACCATCTCATTTCTGAATATCCTTCCTTCGAGGTCACTATTCTTGGTGACTTTAATGCCCATAATAAGGAATGGCTAGGATCTTTAAAAATTGATCCACAAAGGAGAGCAGCAGAGGCCTTCGCAGTCAGCAATTCTTTAGCCAATATGGTTTAGCAACCTACTTACTTTCCTCGCATCCCAACACACAGCTCAAATCCCTTGGATCTCCTTCTTACTACAAAACCTGAATGCTATAAGTTATCCGTCACCGCCACCCTTGGTTGCTCAGACCACGGCATGGTCACTGCTTCCTGCGCAATGCTACCCGATGTCACACAGTCATCACACCCACGTATCGTTTGGCGCTACCAACTCCGCGAACTGGGACGAAATGCACGATTACTTTTCCTCATTTCCATGGGCGTATGTCTGCTTCTGTCATCCTGACCCCTCTGATATCTCACAAAACGTCGCCTAAATCATCCAAGCTGGCATGGAATTGTATTCCACGTACACAGAAAACCTCTTCAGCCACTCAAAAGTCCTGCTTCTCTAAATCCTGTAACAAGGCCAGACTTGAAAAGGTCAAAGCTCACAAAAAGTTAGGATTGGACAAGACAATTAAACTCATTTCTTCCAGGAACAGCCAGTGTGTCAGAAGGCGTTTATTAATATTCATGGAATTACAAATAGACGACTCGTAACGTTGAAAAAATATTTAAAAGAAGAAGGACATTCATGTCATGATAAAAGAGGAATGCATCAAAACCGGCCGCATAAAACTTCACAAACTACTATAAATGCTATACATCACCACAAAAAAGTTTTAAGAGTCGAAGTTCACATTATAGTCTCAATAGATCACACCTACGTTAATCGCTAAACGTGAAAAAAATGCATAAAATGTACCGGGTGATTTTTTTAAGTGTCTCACCTCTGTAATTTCTTTATTATCAGATATATCAAAAAAATTCTAACGCCATCTGACAAACTACCATGCAATGAGTTAAAATATTGCGACAGAAAAACAATTGCACATCGCCTTCATAGAAATCCATGGCCAACGTTGATTTTCTTAAATGGAACGATATGCCTCAGAAACGTACAGTCGATGAAGAATCGAAGGCTACGTACAACGATGCCACGCTCGCATTTCTGAGTCGAGCCGTTTCGGAGACATCATCGTCACAAAATTTCAAAATGTTTGTGATTTTTCTAAGTGTCTCACTCCTGTAATTTCTTTTATTTACTGCGAACTGCTTTAAAACGTAAAAATATTTTTTTTGTCAGGTGGCGATGAAATTGTTTGATTATCTCTCATAATAAAGAAATTACAGTGGTGAGACACTTAAAAAAATCACAAACATTTTGAAATGTTGTGATGTCATGTCTCCGAAACGGCTCTACTCAGAAATGCGAGCGTGGCATCGTTGTACGCAGATTTCGATTCGGCATCGACTGTATGTGGCTGAGGCCTATCGTTCCATTTAAGAAAATCAACGTGTGCCATGGATTTATATGAAGGCGATGTGCAGTTGTTTTTCTGTCGCAATATTTGAAGTCATCCCATGGTAGTTTGTCAGATGATGTTGTTTTTTATATATCTGATAATAAAGAAATTACAGGGGTGAGACACTTAAGTAAATCACCTGGTACACAGAAACAGAACCAAATAAAAAAGTTAGCTACGAATCATACCGAAATATTTTTCTAAAAGATTTTAATATAGGTTTCGGATATCCAAGGTCTGATACCTGCAGCACCTGTGATGCACGTAAAATTAAAATTGAAATTCTGCGGTCCTAGCTTGAAGTTTCAGAAGACGAAGAAAGAAAGGTGGAATTAAATAGACAATTGAAACAAAGTGAAACACAAGATAAACTACACAAATTAAAAGCACAAGCCTTCTATACACCATAAAGAATATAAGAGAAACTTGCAAGACAACATACAAATTACGAATCTATAACAATGGATTTTTCCAAAAATCTCCCTACACCCAACATCTCTACAAATGATGTCTACTACAAAAGGCAGCTCACGTTTGTTAGTTTTAACGTTCATGTCCTTTCTACCAACTAATCCGTATTTTGTGCATACCCTCAGACAATTGCAAAGAAGGGAACCGACGAGGTTATGTCATTTTTATATAATTTTGCCTTTAATATTTTGGCTCAAGATGTTAAACATTTACGCATATTCTGTGACTAATGCGCAGGGTAGAACAAAAACTTTACCTTGGTTACATTTTTCCAGTATTTAGTTTACGTCAAGAAAAGATTCGACTCCATTCATGTCATATTCCCAATGAGAAGCTATTCCTATCTTGAATGTGACAAAGATTTTGGATTAATCAATCAAAAAAAACAGGGTAGAAGTTCCTGCTCAATGGATAGAAGTATTTAAATCATCAAGGTCAAAACCTCAGCCTTTTGATATAATCGATTGTCAGCAGGACATGTTTTTTGCCTGGACAAAATTTCCAACCAATATTTATTTTAGAAACACCTGCCCTTTTCCTACTCGACCAGTAAGAGAACTAAAGTTTACGAGCGAACATCCAAGAACAGTAGCAGTGGGAGAGCTTTCTTATAATGGGGCAATCAAATATTTCGTTATTGCGAACCGCAAGCAAACCTGGCCATGTGATATTACTCCTGAGCCATTGTACTCCAGATTAATACCTATACCAAACAAAGTACCTACAAGACTCGATGCATTTTCGCAACAATTAGAACCGTAGACCGGTTTCGCTCTCATTAGAGCTCTTCAGTACGGCATACTAATTGCAGCAAAAATTCACCAAAAATAATACGGATATCGTATAGCCAGTCTTAAAATACTCAGTAAGTGGTGGACGTGCCGCCACCTAGTTGCGGAACCAAGCAGTATGCTGTCACGCCAGCTCCAAATAACACAAAGTGTTAAAAAAATAAAGACTGGATACAGCTAACTAACAATTTAGAAAATTGTCAGCCCTGGCCCATTTCTACCCCAATATAGGGACAAAGTATGTAAGACTCGATGCATTTTCGCAACAATTAGAACCGTAGACCGGTTTCGCTCTCATTAGAGCTCTTCAGTACGGCATACTAATTGCAGCAAAAATGCATCAAAAATAATACGGCTATCGTACTGAAGAGCTCCAATGAGAGCGAAACCGGTCTACGGTTCTAATTGTTGCGAAAATGCATCGAGTCTTACATACTTTGTTCCTATATTGGGGTAGAAATGGGCCAGGGCTGACAATTTTCTAAATTGTTAGTTAGCTGTATCCAGTCTCTATTTTTTTTAACACTTTGTGTTATTTGGAGCTGGCGTGACAGCATACTACTTGGTTCCGCAACTAGGTGGCAGCACGTCCACCACTTACTGAGTATAAAGTACCTACAGTTGATGGAACTAAGACCTTTCGTGTCGGAGAATCTCCAAAGTTACTATGTAGAGCTACCCTACGTTGATGGGAGCACAAGCGAGGGTGAATTTGATGTAAGCAAAAATTTAGTGTTACTCTATTTTATTTAACTAATATATAAATATTATTTACAGGTTCTGTGAGAAAGGACTTAGTTCGCTTTTTCATTTTTTTTTATTGACTTTATCGCTCTTTCGTTTTTTTTTTATTGAACTATGAAGTTAATTTTTTATTTTCCTAGAACATAACATAATGTTAAGTAGCAGATTTTATTATAATCAGAATGCATAATATTTGATAAAGCTTTTAAAATCTTTTGCACAAACGTGAATTCCATATCCTCAATTTTATGGGGTTTGAAATGTAACACTACGAATATCTCGGAACTATAATTTTGTGACTTAAATCGTTTTTCCTCTATAGTCTTCATGATTATCCGATTTTGACAAGCAAAAGATTTACATACAGACTTGGAGACTACTTCTCAGGCTTCACTGTTAGTTTTTGTAGATGAAGGACGTAGCCAGCACGTGAGCTAACTGGAGCAAGTGGCCCTTCGAATTCTGGAAGTTCTAGGATGTTCTTCAATGCTTCTGTGACTATAGTTTCGCTGCTTTACAGCATTCTCAGACAGATTAAAATTAAAAATTGAATTAGTACGGTGAGACCAATAGTTAACAATGTTAATACACCTAATCATAAGATAGCGAGCAAACTGGTTTCACTTATTAAAGAATACAATTACTTTCCAAAATATTCAGTTAAGAATTCTTACACAAAAATTAAATAACTTAATTATTCCTACAAATAGTAAATTAGTCTCGTTTGATGTTTGTAGCATGTATTCTAAGATACCCCCTAAAGAATGTTTACCTCTATTAGAAAACGTTTTAATAGAAAGGAACGTAAATGTCATAAAAAAACAAGAACACTAAGTGAGTGGTGAACGTGTCGCCACCTAGTTCGGAACCAAGTACTATGTTGTCACGCCCGCTCCAAATAACACAAAGTATTAAAAATAGAGACGGTATACAACTAACTAACAATTTAAAAAATTGTTAGCCCTGGCCCATTTCTACCCCAATATAGGGACAAAGTATGTAAGACTAGATGCATTCCCGCAACAAGTAGAACCGTAGACCGGTTTCGCTCTCATTAGAGCTCTTCAGTACGGCATACTAATTGTAGCAAAAATGCACCAAAAATAACACGACTATCGTATAGCCAGTCTTAAAACACTAAGTGAGTGGTGAACGTGTCGCCACCTAGTTCGGAACCAAGTACTATGTTGTCACGCCCGCTCTGGACTGGCTATACGATAGTCGTGTTATTTTTGGTGCATTTTTGCTACAATTAGTATGCCGTACTGAAGAGCTCTAATGAGAGCGAAACCGGTCTACGGTTCTAATTGTTGCGGGAATGCATCTAGTCTTACATACTTTGTCCCTATATTGGGGTAGAAATGGGCCAGGGCTAACAATTTTTTAAATTGTTAGTTGTATACCGTCTCTACTTTTTAATACTCTGTGTTATTTGGAGCGGGCGTGACAACATAGTACTTGGTTCCGAACTAGGTGGCGACACGTTCACCACTCACTTAGTGTTTTAAGACTGGCTATACGATAGTCGTGTTATTTTTGGTGCATTTTTGCTACAATTAGTATGCCGTACTGTAGGGCTCTAATGAGAGCGAAACCGGTCTACGGTTCTAATTGTTGCGGGAATGCATCTAGTCTTACATACTTTGTCCCTATATTGGGGTAGAAATGGGCCAGGGCTAACAATTTTTTAAATTGTTAGTTAGTTGTATACCCTCTCTATTTTTAATACTCTGTGTTATTTGGAGCGGGCGTGATAACATAGTACTTGGTTCCGAACTAGGTGGCGACACGTTCACCACTCACTTAGTGTTTTAAGACTGGCTATACGATAGTCGTGTTATTTTTGGTGCATTTTTGCTACAATTAGTATGCCGTACTGAAGAGCTCTAATGAGAGCGAAACCGGTCTACGGTTCTAATTGTTGCGGGAATGCATCTAGTCTTACAAAAAACAAGAAATAATGAATCTTTTTAATGAATGTATAAAACAAAACTATTTTAAATTTAATAATAAAATGTATATGCAAAATGAAGGTCTGCCTATGGGTAGTCCGTTGTCACCTTTATTAGCCAACATATTTATGTAAAACTTAGAAAACCAAATTTTAACATCAGAACCTTCACATAATATTGTCTTTTGGTACAGATACGTAGATGATATTTTAGCATGTTTTCAAGGCAGTCATACAGAATTAAATGAATTTTTAAATTTTATTAATAACTTTCACACAAATATTAAGTTTACTTTAGAAGAAGAAGCTAACAGTTGTATAAATTTTTTAGACTTAACAATTAGAAAGTTAGAAAATAATTCATTTGACTTTTCAATATATAGGAAACCAACTTACACTGACACAACCATACCATACGGTTCATGTCAGCCTATGTCACAAAACAATGTTGAAAAAGAAATTTCAATAATTAAGCAAACAGCATTTAATAATGGCTACTCTGTTAAAATAATAGATAAAATGATAGAGAGAAAAGAATACAAATTAGCGATTAATTTAATTTATCCAAATATTAGAGACAAAGAAGACAACAGATACGTTTCGATAACTTATTTTGGAACCATTTCAGAAAACATTTCAAAAATTTTAAATACCTGTACAAATACAAAGCTGGCTTTTAAATCTTACAACACCACGCGTGATTTGTTATTTAACGCGAAAGAAAAATCTTGTTTCCTGACAAAAGCTGGAGTTTATAAATTGGCTTGTACACATTGTAACGCAATCTACATAGGTCAAACTTCTAGAAATTTTAACACCCGATACCAAGAACATATTTCTGCATTTAGAAATAACCATGCTGACAAATCTACATTTGCAAAACATATTATTGATACCGAACATAGACCTACAATAAATAACCGCATACAACCACTACATTTTTATAATGACAAACGTAAACTAGACTTTTTTGAAGCTTTAGAAGTCAAAAGGCACACACACGACAATAACTACCTTGTTTTAAACGAGCAAACTGATTTAATAAATTTCCATTTCTTGGATATTCTTCTTTGTAATTAAATATGTCAAAGAAAATAAATTCAACTATTCTTTCAAAAAAGTTGTAATAAAATAATGAGTTGATGTATGTCGATATTTTCGTTGTATAGAGACTGCTTTTATACTGTTATTGTTTAGTTATTTTATTGTTGTAACTGTTATCATAGTTATTATAGGCTAGTTCTATTTTTATGTTAAATATTGACATACATCACATAGACATTTTGAAAACGTCATCTGTCATTTTATTTTCAATTTGATAAAATTTTTTGATCAAAACATCATATCATAACATAGCAACAGATATTTATTTGTAGTTGTCATGATTTCGTACTAATTCAATTTTAATCTGTCTGAGAATGCTGTCAATCAGCGAAACTATAGTCACAGAAGCATTGAAGAACATCCTAGAACTTCCAGAATTCGAAGCGCCACTTGCTCCAGTTAGCTCACGCGCTGGCTACGTCTTTCACCTACAAAAACCAACAGTGAAGCCAGAGAAGTAGTCTCCAAGTCTGTATGCAGTATGGACAAGTTTCACCAAGTAAGGGCAACAACAATCAATGAAGCAAAAGATCATTGACATAAATGAACGACATTATACAGCTTAGACATTTATTTTAATACACATGCCCACGTTTGACTAAGTTATTTTTTGGTATATCAGTATAATTACCACAATAAGTCCAGCTCTCGCACATGCAAAACTTGCTATGTACCATTCTATGATGTTTGGGGCCCATAAACCAAATCTATCGCCCTTCTGTAAACCCAGTTTTCTCAATCCAGCAGCTAATTTGTCTGTTTCATCTAACACTTCTCTAAATGTTAGACTTTTGTTTTGATGTCTTGATATAATTGCACTTCTATTAGGATATTTGCTTGCAGTTTCTTCCAACAATTGACCAACGGTAATTGCCCTTAATGGTTCCTTTCCTACTTTATGTATATAGCTTAGCTTTGAATATGCCCTTCTAAAATAATATGTCATTTCTTTAGTTTTTTTTTGCAGTAGAGTGGTTATGTTTTACATATTTGATCTTTTTGAATGTTGTAAAAAAATAATTATAATTTCCTGAGAAATTAGCTACATTTAGAGTAAATACTTATTATTTATAAATGTGTTCGGATGATTTCAGATTTCCAATGCCAAGTTGACTGCTAAATAACGTTTTACGTGGTACCCTAACCCTAACTCAAACTTGCTGAGTGAAAATTGGAACCTGTGAGTGATGCTCATAGATAAGTATGCTTTGAAGAACCCAATTCATAACAACATATTATTTAGACCCGACGATCGTCTCGCTAACAAAGTCATCATGCTAATTTTGTTAGCGAAACGCTCGTTAAGTCTGAAAATGTCTTGCGGTGGAACGGGTTCTCTAAAGCATACTTACGCTAGAGCTTCATAAGAGAAGCCTCGGTGGTCCAGGGGTAAGACCATGTGCCTGTGAACGAATGGTACTGGGTTTGATTCCCAGTGTTCCCCTTTCACTTTGTCAGTACTGTAAAACTTCTGGACGCAGCAAGTGTGTTATGATAGTGAATTTTCATAAAAATGTTTTTAATAGCAAACATCTTTTTTTAAGAAAGCAGGCATCAATCTATATAGTAGAAACAATGTGTCATGTTTTATCAAAATAACTTTATTGTTTGAAAATGTAAAAAAAAATCCGAATGTAAACTTGAATTATTCCCGAAAAAACTGGTTTCCTGGTCAACCTTATAGGTTAATAGCAAATTGAGGTATTCAAATTTGAAGCCTTTAATCAAAATCGCTACCATAACGCAATTGCTGCGTCCCGAATTTCTTTTCTTACAAAGATGTATTATATTTCGATGGAAAATGCAAAAATGCAATAACATGGGCGTGTTCGATTAAAAAAAAATAATTTGAATCACCAACGACTTATGGGCCACCTGTAATTGTGGAAATATTTTTTAAGATGTAGCTCAAGACACCCTATAATTAATGTATACAATTTTTTTCGTAACTTGCATAATAACGGACATATTGAGCTTTTAAGATTTTTTACGAAAAGTTGACAAAAATGATATACCATTAAACGATAAACTCTATAGCCAACACTACTGCCAAAGCATCAGAGAAAGGGTCTATTTTAAATGAATTTTCTGGGAATATTTTAGTAAAATGAAGGACAATGACGATTGAAACTAAGAGTTCAGGCTTTGTAAAGAATTCTTCCTGAGACATTTTATTTCCATAGCTCATATAAATTTCAGGATCATTGCCTAAATATTACCAATTTTGACATTCTAAATAGCGACTTTCACGTTTTGAGGAAAACCCAAATTTACTTTTCTTTAAATGCCTGTAACTTTTTGTCCTTTAACCTACAAAGCTAAATTTTGGTAGGTAGCTTACCTATGATGAAATAAACCCGCGTACCAAATTTGGTTGCCCCTACTTTGTTAATTCCAGAGATATAAATTTTTTTCGAATGAAAACTCAAAATTTTCCCGGAAAACCTCGTCAAATTTTCCTCACTAACAAACTTATCCCATCCATTTACAAAAGAAAGATATGTGCCAAATGTTATCAAAATCGGCCCATTATGTTTTGAGGTATTGGTGTGATACATATATATATATATATATATATATATATATATATATATATATATATATATATATATATATATATATATATATATATATATATATATATATATATATATATATATATATATATATATATAAATTGAAACTGACCCCGGATATGGGTTCTAGGGGTCCTAGTTCGCGCTCATTTGCAAACATTTTTTCAAAATTCAAAAGTCGGGATCTCCCCATTAGTGAATTTTTTCTACGAAAATTCACTAAAATTATCATCATCCTAGGTTGTGTTGAATGTTTTCACGTTACGCCCTTCGGGGGGGGGGGGGGGGCTTAAAGCCGTTGATCCCGTGTTATTTATTTATTTTTCAACTCTTATTTTGTAATAACGTCAACAGGTTGTTATCCCATCATCAATCAGTTAATCAAAATTTATTTGTAGTAAGATAGAATTTATTACAAGAGTTTGGATAACCTAACCTAACTAATTGTTCTATAATTACAAAAGTTTTCGTTTTTAAACCCATTGATATAAACTCAAAAATTAACAACCGAAAGAGAAAAAAAAATCGTTATCGTGGTAATGCAAATATTACTTAAAAAAATACTTTCTATACATAACAAAACAGCAGATTTTCCCTCGCCCTCACCCCTCCATAATAAAGACACGAATCTTACACACATTACCAATATACGTGCAGGTCAAGAAACACCTGCATAAAATGGGGTGGTTCGAGGAGGACCTGCCATGCAGACTCTGCGGCGAGGGGGAGGAATCCGCCCAGCACATATTGTGCGAGTGTAAAGCTCTGGACCGCAAAAGACAACTGATCTACGGACAGCCTAGACAGAGCAATATAAAACTTCACCCTACCAATCGCTGTGCAAACTAGTTCAAGGCACAGTGATTTTGAAATGGGTGGAGTAGAAAAGACAAAGAGCATGCATAATAAGCCAAAGGCTGCGGTGCTATCGCGGCTGCAAAGACGCGGACGAGCCCTAACGGAAAAAAAAATACGTGCAGAGCGCCCTCAGTCCGAGCCTCTCCGAACTCGACAAGAAGCAGGCCAGGGCATCACAATCTTTCAACGTTTTTACTGTCGAACTGCAGACCGGGTCGTAGACCGGACACTCAAACATGATGTGCCCCAAAGACTGGTTTATTCATATAACAGACTGTACAGAAACTATCAAGCTTAATTACGTGATTGATACTTGACTTTGATACATTAACTTTAAAAATTTACCCGAAGAGGTTAGTAACTGGGCCAGGATACAAACCGAGCTAGACCGCAATCATGAGGTAAGGTTGGAAAAATTGCCTCGCGAATGTCAGTCGAGTGTGTATATACACACACACACATATATATATATATATATATATATATATATATATATATATATATATATATATATATATATATATATATATATATATATATATATATATATATGTATACATAGATAAACGGTTTCGAATTCACAATCATCTGGAAACATATTTTTTTGAAGCTCAAATTTGTGATTGACCTTTTAACGAAATTTGTTTACGAAAATTCGCTACAAAAGGAACCTCACGTCTCCATTCACAACGTAGGGTGATCTTTATTTTTTTTCTTTGTTTTCGACATCCACATCTGGCAAACATGTTATGTATTATGTATGCACATCTGACTCACTAAGTGAAGATTGGAACCTGTGATGAGCACTGATAAGTACACTTGGAGAGCCCAAATCACCACAACACATTTTAAAAAGACCTGACGATCGTTTCACTAACCAAATTAGCGTCATCAGAGGATGAAACATTCTAAATACTTAAAAAACTAACATCAACTTATATACCGGATCTCAGGTAAAGAGATCGAACCGAGATGAGACACTAGTCGTAGGCAAATTCCACAGTGTATTGTATTTTTATCGCCTGACCAGGTCTTTGCTCTATCCTTATTGCTTTATCTAAAAGTGTCCATCTGTAATAGTCTTGAGAAAGTTCAACGCCCGCTAAATTAACAACGGTTCCTTTGGCGGCAATAACTGTATACTTGTTATCGGTAAAAACGTGCCGAAAACGTGGGAATTTTATTTAGCAAAGTAATCTATCAAGTGACTCGTAATTGGCGCTGGTGCACTGTTCATACATTCTTTGTTGCAACTATATTTCGCAATATATACGCTCTCAAACCCATTCAGCTGACCTGGTTTTCTAACATTTTTTATTAATTTCAGATTTTCTTTATCAACGTGATGATTACTATCCCAAATATCTCGGGCGACGTCAGACTTATCTACAGTACCGTAACGTAATTGGGATATGTGTTCTTTGAATCTGATTCCAATCGATCCTTTTGTTTGTCCGACGTATTTAAGATTACAATCTTTACAACTTATTTCATAAATTCCTGACATTTTTTCCGCGCTATCCTTGTCTTTTGGATTACCTAGCAAGTTTTTTAAAGTATTTGTTGTTGAAAATGCTACCTGTAAGTCGACTTTTTTAAAAATGTTGTCTAGACCCCTCGTGATTCTAGGTTCAAATGGTAAGCTGATCTGCATAACTCGTCTCTTTGTCATAATATCACAATTCTCAATCCCAAGACCCTAAACGCCTGAGGCACAGCCTTGTTATGCTGTACCTGAGGCCTGAAAGTACCTGTTCTTTGAGTATTTGGCATATAACATATAAGAGTAAGAGATGCTATCGGTCGACTCTCCAGTTCCAAACAACAGAAAAATAACAGAACTTGTTAATTTCAACTCTTATTATTAAATATCGTTAACAGGTTCAACTGTTATTAGAAAACCCATCACTAACCTTACAGAAAGGCAGGGGTTCAGCAAAATTTTCAGGATAAGGAGGTGCAACTGTTCCCTGGTGTCGGTGATTCACCAGAGTCGCAGAAATACACCAAAGTAAAGTAGGAAAAAATGTGTATACTTTTTTTTGCAATTTTTTCAGTTGATTTCCCTTTTTTTTATAATAAATTTCATTGTATGAAAATTCACGGTCATAACGCACACGCTGTGTGCAGACTTTTTTTATGATTTCTATTATTTTCTATAAAATGTTTCTCTTTTATTATTAGAAACTATTTAAACTCGATTTGTTATATATGAAAAGTGAGGTTAGGGGTAAGATGTTTTATAATTTAAAAATAAATTTAGTGGGTAGTGAGAAGTCCGAACAGTTGAGAGTCGTCGCCAGTAAATTTTAGCGTTTACTTGATAACCTACTCAAATGTCGAGACGAGAAACTGCACCTATTGAAGAATTAATTGACAATCGCTTCACATACAAACATAACACAAAAAAACACCGATACTTTTTAATGGGCGAAGAAAAGTTATTTTTCTATAACAATTTTTTTGTTTAGTTTTTATTTAAATACTTACTTGTTGATTAGTCGTCCATTTAGCATTTTGGCCATAGTTTTTGCTGTTAAAATATTCACAGATTATTATTTTCAGCTGTTAACACTCAAGGTGACGGCACAGTTTGGGAATACAATCACAAGTCACTGCATGCGTTACAAAATTAAGATTCATAAATTTAAATATCTACCTTGTTAATTAGACACTTGGTAGGTTTTTTACTTCTACATTTCTGTAGGCGTATTGTTTGTTTTATATGAACAGTAAATTATTGTAATAATGTTGGTTTGAATGTAAACAATCTTAATAATTAGTGTTATCTGAGTTTATCGCGTGTCTATCGTAAAAATATTTGTAGTATATAAATATATGATATCTGGTAAACTAACAGCGTAAATTATATATCCTTCCCGAATTTTTGTACAAAAAAATCGCCTTTAAGGGGACTTTTAAAAATGTCTTCAAATGAGGGCCAACTGAGACCTCTAGAAACTACCCAGACAGCACAGATAGATTCTCTTAGAATATTCGAAAGAATATTCAAACATCCCCAGAACATTTTGACAAGGTACAATATATTAATATATATATATATATATATATATATATATATATATATATATATATATATATATATATATATATATATATATATATATATATATATATATATATATATATATATATATATATATATATATATATATATATATATATATATATATATATATATATATATATTAATATATTGTACCTTGTCAAAATGTTCTGGGGATGTTTGAATATTCTTTCGAATATTCTAAGAGAATCTATCTGTGCTGTCTGGGTAGTTTCTAGAGGTCTCAGTTGGCCCTCATTTGAAGACATTTTTAAAAGTCCCCTTAAAGGCGATTTTTTTGTACAAAAATTCGGGAAGGATATATAATTTACGCTGTTATATATATATATATATATATATATATATTAATATATATATATATATATATATATATATATATATATATATATATATATATATATATATATATATATATATATATATATATATATTGTAAGGGGTACGTTTTTTTTCATATATATTGAATAATAGTGAACGCAACCCTTCGATGACACAAGGTTACAACCCTCTTAGTAAACAGTAGAAGTAACCTATTACAATGATAACAATCGACTAACGGTCACATAATATAATTACATAGCTCAACAATCAATCACCAGTCGATATATTGCTTAGCAGTTGTGTTATTACTTAAGAGTAATCATGCAAAAGGCAAAAGGTTTATTACTTGTCAGAATGATGGCGAAGCCTTAATGTACGGGCGTAATGAGTCGGGCGAGCGGGTGCCAAAAGTGTCCAGTAACAACATCACTAACCTGTAATTAAAAATATACCTGAACACACCATCGTTCATCTAAAGCACAAGCTAATATATACGAGGGGCATTCAATTATTAGTTCATTAATCAATTACCAATTACACGCTCCACTGAGCGACTCAACATCAATGACTATTTATACTCAAAGCTCCTTTGAGCAAGCTAACTTTAAGAGCAGTTTCGGCATAACGCTCCACTGAGCAATTTCAAGATAAACAGCAGTTCCTACTCAATGCCCCACTGAGCAACAGTATAAACTCTTAACAACGCACATCAGTGCCTCAGAACTACTTCTCAACAATGTCTCTAGGTGCTCAAATCATAGCTTCTCATACAATAATTAATCAATTAGTTACTTAAACAATAAGTTACTCAGATGATTTTTACTCAGGTAGTTACTCACACGATAGTTACTTAAACAAAAGTTTCTCAGAGAATTATCTAAACAATAGTCAGTCAGACAGTTATCTAAACAATAGTTACTCGGATAATATTTAGACAATAGTTCAACCTGTATGTTTAGTTGGGTGCTGTACCTGGCACTAGGTCCGCGCCGGCTTCCAGGAGTGCAATGAGGCAGCAATTGCCTCACCTAGAGTGCTCGCCTACAGCCAGAGTCGAATACTGAGCGGTGTAATAGACACAAAGGGCCCGGCCAAACAATGTGCCCCTCCCCAATATCTACTCCTACACTGGTCCTGACTGTGCAATGAGACAACGATGCCTCGGTCTAGCCACCAGATCGGCTCTCAATCGCAACCACTGTGTTGCCTCCGTGAATACTGAGAACTGCAATGGACACAACGTTGAAGCTACGCTATGTCCCTCTCCAATATCCACGCCTACACTGGTCCTGGCTGTGCAATAAGGCAACGACCTCGGCCTAGCTACCATTTCGGCAAATACAACGCCTACACTGGTCCTGACTGCAATGAGGCAACGACTTCAGTCTAGCTACCATTTCAGCTATCAATGCAACAACCGTGGTGCTGTTACGTAACCCGAGTCTAAGCCCAACGCCCACCAGCATGATACCCTACTGGGTGAACAAACAGCGAAAGTGTCCCGCACACCTTTCAAACTATCATCACTTTACTTACAAACAGACTTTACTTTATTTGCTTACTGCAAACTGACATACTCAACAATTTATTAATTTATTAATATTGGCCTAACCTCGTATAAATAACAAACTAAATTTCAACTTAGACAATGATCAAATTATTTCATAAAGCCCCTTTATTTAAATCAGATAATTACTTATCAATTTATAACTTAGCCTCGTATAAATAATAAACTGATTTTGAACTCTAGCTACAATTTATTTTCATATAAACTAGTTATTAAATGATTTCCTAAAAGCACCCTTAATCATATACTTTTTGAAATTACTCCTCAATGTATAACTTAAATAAATGAGAACATGTAAAATAAACGAACGAGGCGTGTTCAATGAGGATTCACTCACCTTTTATGAAGTTATATAACGTGAACTGTAAATTTCACTAATATCGGGCATATTTTAATGCAGCTCAGGTCATGGTTCACGCACAAATGTGGAGGTATGCTTTACTTCAAACTAGTTCTCAAGTTTATAGATAAAGACGGTGTGAATAGTGTGAGGCCCTTAAATCTAAGAGATATAGTATTAAGACGCTATCTGAACTACATTGCAACCCCACAGCATGTGTTTCGTTCCGTAAACAATTTTTAAGCGCGTCTGGCTCAACTAACACTTTAGTTTTAATGGGACGACATATGTAAAACTTAACGTGAAACTTATTCACTTATTGACGTGTCTATTTAATACCTACAGAGAATTTTCATAATAAAATAGCGCCATATCTAGGGCTAAAAAATACATTCCTTACAATATATATATATATATATATATATATATATATATATATATATATATATATATATATATATATATATATATATATAAAATAATAATAATAATAATATAAATTTATTCACATAAATAGACAGTTACAATGATTATACAAAATACCAACAGAGGGGGAATAAATCCGAACTATCCCACAAAAGTCAAAGACTTGTGCGTGGGTCTGGAATATAAACATTTAACAATCCTCAATCCAGCGCAACATCGCTATCTCAAGAATACAGACAGCGCATGGCTACAAGGAAGATTACAAGACATATTACATTTACACTATATAAACTTTACTTACAAAACTAAACAATCCTAACTGTTGCAATAAGTAATCCAATTAAAATGGCAACAATTTAAGATCGAAGACAAAACAAATAAAATACAGTACAAAATTAGAAACAATCACACTCACACATACTTGCTCACTCACTCACTCACTTGCTCACTCACTCAATGACTTACTTGCTCATTCCTCACTCACTTTCTCACACAACACATGTTCACATGACATAGCTTCAGCAAAACAGGCATTACCCGTGAATTATCCTACGAGCATTCAGTCTTGGCCAGTCGAGTATCCAAGCCTTCAGCAGTACCTTAAACAATCGCATGTCATATACAGATTGTACATTCGGTGGCAAGAAGTTGCGTAGTCTTGGTCCCATTTGAACATGACATCGCCGGGTCTGAGATTTATTAAACCTCGGGATCATGCTGGCACTCCCAATCGATCGAGTCTGATAGCCATGGGATGCCTCAGTGAGTCTATCTCTATTCTTTTGTTGCCAAATACCCACAGACCCAAGGTAAATCTGAGAGAGATCCGGGACACGCATTTCCGCATAAAGGTCATCACTTGGGTAAGTATAACATATGTTCCCAATTATTTTTAGAATCCACTTCTGAGCGACTTCCAGTCTTTTTATATAACATCTTGCAGCTCCTCCCCAGAAGATATTAGCGTACTGCAGATGTGTCTCAACCAGAGATTTGTATATGATCTTTAAATGCTTTAGGTCAAACATATCTCGGTACATTTTAAACCTGCTGCTCAAAAATCGTATTTTGTACACCTGATTGTTTATGTGCTCATCCCATCTCAGATGACAGTCCACTGTCACCCCCAGGTATTTTACCGTCCTCACGACATCTATCCGCACTGTTCCATGATCTCCATCTTGAATCTCCAAAGCCGCGTATAACGGCAAGCCGCTGTCGTAGCTACAAAAAGGCAAACATTTAGTCTTGTTAAAGTTAATTGTGAGCAATCTGGAGTCAAACCACGCTGATATGTTTTTGAAGTCATCTTCGGCTTTACTTTTCAGCTCTTCCCATGTTTCCCCCTTGTAGAATATGGCGGTATCATCTGCGAAGCCAACGACAGTACCCTGAGACGACTGTGCAAACAATTCGTTAATGTATATGTTGAACATTACGGGGCCGATGACTGTGCCCTGTGGAACTCCATATTCTATTATTTTTTGCTCACTAATGTGTTCACCTATCTTTACACATTGTCTTCTTCCCAGAAGGTAACTCTTTAGCAACCTGTGTATGTTTCCTCTAAACCCGACAGATTCCAAAACATCTAACAGCCTCCCATAGTCCACGGTGTCGAAGGCTTTCGCGAGATCGATAAAAATGCACATGCTTGGAGATCCGTTGTCCATCTCGGCAATAGCCCTCTCAATAACGCACGCTATGGCATCCTGCGCGGATCTACCATCACGAAATCCATACTGTCTCTCCGACAGCAACCTAAATTCTTTTAGATAGTTGGTCATCCTAAGCTTTATAACCTTCTCAAAAATCTTTGCAATGTTGGAAATCAGGGATATGGGCCTATAGTTCTCCATTAAAGTTGTGTCACCACTTTTGTGTATGGGAACAATAGCAGACATCTTCAACACCTCTGGGAAACATCCATTACGAAAGGACATATTTATTAAATACGATAGCGGGGCTGAAATGCTGCTTGAAATAGCCCTCAAAGCGGAACCTCCTATGCCGTCCAACCCAGGAGAAGTTCCCAGCTTTAGTGTTTTAATAATCCCTTCAACCACCTCTTTTGTCGTCTCTCCAAAAAAACATGACTTCAGATGCCCCGATGTTTTTCTCTTTTGATGGTTTTCTCCTTTCTTCTTTATTTTTTCCGCCAATCTCTTACCCACCTCGGCAAAGTATTCATTGAATTTACAGGCAATAATTTTTTTATCTTTTATATATATATATATATATATATATATATATATATATATATATATATATATATATATATATATATATATATATATATATATACATAGAACATTCTGTGAACATGACGATGGGACAGATTCTGTCATACTAATGAAGTTCTCAGAATGTTATTTAGAATATTCTTAGGAGCTCCCAGTACGTATAGTACAGTTTATTTTGCACATCAATAGTACAATATATTGTACAAATAAGCTTCAACTTGTATATGTAAAAGACTCACTATCAATTTTGTTAAAATTGTAGCTTTTACAGGAAGCCCGCACTTCACAAATACATCTACCGACTCTTGTTCGACTTACATTTTTGCATAATTCTCTTCACTTACGGTCCTGTATACGGTTACAAAACTTATGAAAATTCTCTACTATAACGCATTTGCTGCATCCGGAATTTTTTAAAAGTTATTACGTTAATACAAAAAACTCCACTACTTCTGTAATATGCACAATTTCAAACATCTATATTTAATCCTTTTGTCATAATTCCTGTAAAAATTAGGTAACTCATCGAGTGCTCCCCTTGTGTTTATAGTTTTGTAGCCCAAATAGGTACTCCAGTTGATGTAGTTCAATCGACCATCTAGATTGAACAGTAACGTCGTCTTGGCCAATCATGGGAGGCCGTGGAAGTAGTGCGTGTCTTACTCCGAGCACGCTACTTCCGCTCCAGGTTCCGGTCAAGCAAGACCAGAGACCATACGACTAACACAGGCCCTCTCGATTAGCAGAAATCGACTGCTTCTTTCAAAATTCTTATATGTGAAAAGTGATGCAATTCCTATAATTTAGTGAATTATAAAAGCTCTGACTCAGCGATTGCGTTATAATAATAATAATACTAATCGTGTTCGTTGCCTAAAAAATATTTGACATAAAACATTCATAAATCAACGCAAGGTTCAAAATGTCTAGAAAAATATCAAGCTTCTATCCTTCCACCTAACTTCCAGCTGGGACTGATACCAAAAGACTACCTATTATAATCAAAGTTTAGATGCATTTTCAATCAAAACATGTATAATTTAATATAATCCTAAGGCAAATACCTATAATAACTGCATACATAGATCCTTTGTGGTTCAGAGGTAAGAACGTGTGCCTCTGACCCAAAGAGTACCGGCTTCGATCCCAGGGTTCTCCTCTAACTTTTTCAGTACAAACTGTAAAATTAAGACAAACCGAGGTTGTGGCGTTGTCTTTGAGCACGTTGAATGTCTGCACGTTCTGCCCTTCGGAAGAGGCGTAAAGCCGTCCATCCCGGGTCCATGCGATGTTGGGCACGTGAAAGAACCCCACCATCCTTACGGAAAGGCAGGGGTGCGGCAAAATTTCCAGGATTTGTTCCAGTATTCGGTTATTATAGGTATTTGCCTTAGGATTATATTAGTTTGTACATGTTTTTTATTGAAAATGCATCTAAACTTTAATTATAATAGATAGCCTTTTGGTATCAGTTCCAGCTGGAAGTTAGGTGGAAGGATAGAACCAGCAATTGTTCTCAAAAAATGCGCACCAGAACTTGCTCCTGTCCTGACTCGTCTGTTTCAGATATCTTATAATAGAGACATATTCCCTAGTAACTGGAAAACTGCTCGAGTACAACCCGTCCCCAAGAAAGGATCCAAAGCGCTTCCTAGCAACTACAGGCCTATTTCTCTCCTTTCAGTCGTCTCTAAAGTGATGGAAAGTATATAAACACAAAATTACTAAAATTTCTTGAAAAACACAGTCTAATCCACGACAGGCAGTATAGATTCCGTTAGCGCAGATCAACTGCCGACCTCCTTTCATTTGTCATCCATTCTTGGAACAAGTCTATGGAACTTCACGGTGAATCCCAGATTGTCGCTCTAGACATATTCAAAGCATTCAACCAGGTCCGGCACGCAGCGCTGCTTAATAAACTTCCGGCCTATAGCCTACCACCAAAACTCTGTACCTGGACAGCAAATTTCCTCTCCAACCGGAGCATTTCTATTGTCGTGGATGGCCATTCCTCTACACTATATCAAATTAATGCAGGAGTTCCTCAAGGTTCAGATTTAGCCCCTACTTTGTTTCTTCTCTACATCAATGACCTCCTTTCTAGCACATTCAACCCAGTACACAGTTACGCAGACGACAGCACCCTCCACTCAAATATATAATATTCTAAGCCTGTCTCTTTGGCCCAATTAGATGAGGATCGCAGACTCATGGAGGGTTCTGTCTCCGTGGATCTCCAAAAAATATTAGACTGGGGCAGTAGAAATCTTGTACAATTCAACCCCACCAAATCTCAGTCTTGTTTTCTTTCTCATAAGGGATACACCAGCCCTAGACCCATCACAATAAACAACAAAGTTATTCAAAGTAATGAGTCCTTTTCACTTGTTGGCATTTCTGTGGATCGAATTCTCAATTGGCACCAACATGTCACATCAATTGCAGAAGCACCTGCTAACAAATTAGGTTTCCTCTTCCGGGCTCGCAAATACTTTTCACCAGCTAATCTCTATACCTTATATACTTTACAAATAAGGCCAAACCTCGAATACTGCTCCCACATCTGGGGTACCGCTGCCGCTTCTACACTCGCTATCCTGGACTCCATTCAGAAGAGAGCTATACGTCTCATCGGTGACCCTACCCTCACCGAAAATCTGCCTTCCCTTTCCCACCGACGTGTCGTTGGAGACCTCTCTCTCTCTCTCTCTCTCTTTTATAGATATTTGCACGGGCACTGCTCAGAGGAGCTTTCTTCCATAGTTCCTCCACCTGCTGCCACCACCAGATCTACCAGGGAACAGAGCGAATGCACCCTTTTACTGTCCAGGTTACCAGACAGAGAACATCTTGTTATGCCCGCTCTTTTGTCCCAAAGACTTCCAAGTTGTGGAATTACTTGCCGGCACATGTTTTTCCTTCTCCTCCGAACCTCCAAACCTTCAAGTCCAGAATTTGTTGCCTCTTTCCTCCTTGTCGACACCCACGGTACGATAGTATTTAGGCCATAAGCCCTCGTGGTGTGTTGTTGAATTATTAAAAAAAGGATAATGAGGTGGAACTGCTCCCTGGCGTCAGTGATTGTCCATAGTCGCGAAAATAGGGCAACGTTATAAAAACAAAACACACACACACACAATTGAATACTATTAAGGGAAATTACGACTATAAACTCATCTGCAATGTGCTAAAGAAAGATACCTCAATGACAGATAAAAAAACCAAACTCTCATGACTCGAGTGATCCATGAAACAAATTAATTTTAATTTTACTTTGAATCTGCTTACACACACCACTTTTAACCTCCGCCTAACCCAAATTATTTTGAAACTCAAGTGCCCAAAACTGGGGCAAACTTGACTCAATTTAAAATTGACAATTTTAGGATCATTTGGATTTATATTGCTATATTTATATATTTTGTAAATCCCTAATAGGCTTTGTTGAATTAAAAAAAAATCAATGAGGAGATCCCGACTTTTGAATAAAAAAAATTAAATCATCGTATTTTTCTCCATTTACTTATTTTCTCTTCCGTTAGCTTGATTTTATCATAGCAATCCTATTAAACCTAATGATTTATGCACTGAAACCTAAATGAAATAGGATAAGGCATTTCGGCCATAGCCTCCTTTTATTTTATTTTGTTTGTTTTTTATTTGCATAGCCTACTAATTACCCTACACATATAGGGGCGAGAATAATATATCAGTGGGTCATAGTGTCTGCACGCTCACCGTATGGAAATATTGAGAGAGCGATTTCTTAGGTCGCAGCACCCTAGAAAGGGGAGGGAGCTTTCTGATTGGACGGGAGATCAATTTCAGCATTTCAGCGAAAGCTTCTGGCAGTGATTTCTTCAGTCCTCGGAGGCAGTTCCATTTCATCGCTAGCATCGTTACATAGTTTTGAAATTGTAGGTCATATATGATTGACGAGATTTTATACTTGCATACTGCAGTAGTATTTTTTTAGTGTGAAGTAATAAAAATAAAACTTGAGAAGTAGTGCAAGACTGAAAGAAATTAAAAAATAAAATGCACAATGCTTTCAAGCGGTGATCTAATGTTTATGTGTATTAAATTTATATTTTTATTGATAATTAAACAGATTTCTATAATTAAAAAGCAGAATACGTAATTCCGTTGTGCGAATTTTCGATAAAAGTACTTAATTATTTAATATTTGTGAAGTTTTGTATGCGAACTTCATCATATGTTTTGAAGTAACTTTTGGTAAAAATGAAAACTGAAAAATGACGAGATTTAAAAGAAATAATAAGTTGTTAATTAAGACAATAATAATAATGATAACGTGAATGAAATGTCTCAGTCGGGTGGAAAAAGAGGGGGTGGTAAAGGACCCCCTAAAGAGAAGAAGGATGACAATGCTGACAGCAATAAGACTAGTAAGTTTATCTTTAGCAAACTAAATCAGTGTCTTATATTAGAAAATTTGCACAAATAGAACATTGTTTTAAAATTATCTAAACACTGACTTGTAAAGATCATATCTTAATGTAAACACAATCAAACTCAATTATTTTTGGATGAAATAGTTCATAAAATTCGGGAGGCAGCAAGTGCGTTATAGTAGTCAATTTTCATAGGAATTTTACACCATGAGTACGGCATATTACTAAAAGCAATACTTTAAACTTACACAGTTAGAGGTTCTAATACGCGCTCATTTTAAGACTGTTTTCCTATTACCATCGATATCTTTCTATTATTAAATAAATATTTTAATCTTGTGTTCTAGCTCCTTTTAAGAAAAATGCCCAAAAATCAGTTTTATATGAATCTGGAAAATTGAAATTTGGTATATCTAGGTACTTTAAGTTCCTTTAAACAAACTTGTATTACAAATTTTACTAAAGTTACAAGGAAGATACAGAACAAGATTTAATTCATCTTTAGATAGAAGTCTGGAAGCACCAAGTGTGTTACGGTAGCGAATTTTCATTAAATGCTTCCTGACCCCTCTGATATCTCACAAAATGTCACCGAAATTATCCAAGCTGGCATGGAATTATTTATTCCACGTACACATGAAACCTTTTCAGCCACTCAAAAGCCCTGGTTCTCTAAATCCTGTGACAAGGCCAGACTTGAAAAGGTCAAAGCTCGCAAAACGCTTCTACACAATCCCAGTCAAGAAAACCGTTAAGCATTTAACGACGCAAGAAACCGCTATGTCCGCATTCTTTCTGAGGAAAAAAACTCGTTTAATAACCACATCAAAAACAAAGTAATATTAAGCTCCAACGACGGCAAACCCTTCTGGACTCTTGCAAAATCTATTGGGAATAATTTCTGCAAGAGCACGTTCCCACCTCTTGTCTCAGGGGATGAAAATGTTTATACCGCCCTGGGCAAGGCTGAACTTTTTGCCTCGCTGGTCGTCGGCAATTATACTCTCAACCCACCTCCAAATATTCAACCACCAACAGTCTCCAACGTCTCCCATAAAATGACGGATATCATTTTCAAAACTAGAAAGGTACGAAAGATGCTCTCTTTTCTTAATACCAGGAAAGCCTCTGGCCTTGACGAGATCCCAGCAATTGTTCTCAAAAAATGCGCACCAGAACTTGCTCCTTTCCTGACTCGTCTGTTTCAGACATCTTACAATAGACTCGTCCCCAAGAAAGGATCCAAAGCGCTTCCTAGCAACTACAGGACTATTTCTCTCCTTTCAGTCATCTCTAAAGTGATGGAAAAGGATATAAACACCGAATTACTAAAATTTCTTAAACAAACACAGTCTAATCCACGACAGACAGTATGAATTCCATCAGCGCAGATCAAATGCCTACCTCCTTTCCTTTGTCACCCATTCTTGGAACAAGTCTATGGAACTACACGGTAAATCCCAGATTGTCGCTCTTAACATATCCAAAGCATGCGACCAGGTCTGGCACGCAGCGCTGCTTAATAAACTTCCCGCCTATGGCCTACCACCAAAACTTTGTACCTGGACAGCAAATTTTCTCTCCAACAGGAGCATCTCTGTTGTTGTGGATGGCCATTCCTCTAAACTGTATCCAATTAATGCAGGAGTTCTTCAAGGTTCAGCTTTAGCCCATACGCTGTTTCTTCTCCACATCAATGACCTCCCTTCTAGCACATCCAACCCAGTCCACAGTTACGCGGACGACAGCACCCTCCACTCAAATATACAATATTCTAAGCCTGTCTCTTTAGTCCAATTAGATGACGAACGCAGACTCATGGAGGGTTCTATCTCCGTGGATCTCCAAAAAATATTAGACTGGGGAAGTAGAAATCTTGTACAACTCAACCCTATCAAATCTCAGTCTTGCTTCCTTTCTCATAAGAGATACACCAGCCCTAGACCGATAACAATGAACAACCAAGTTATTCAAAGTAATGAGTCATCTTCACTTGTTGGCATTTCTGTGGATCGAAATCTCAATTGGCACCAACATGTTATTCAATTGTAGAAGCGGCTGCTAAGAAATTAGGTTTCCTCTTTCGGGCTCGTAAATACTTTTCACCAGCTAATCTCTATTCCTCATATACTTCACAAATAAGGCCAAACCTCTAATACTGCTCCCACATCTGGGGTGCCGCTGCCTCTTCTTCACTCGTTATCCTGGACTCCATTCAGAAGAGAGCTATAGGTCTCATCGGTGAGCCTACCATCACCCAAAGGTTGCCATCCCTTGCCCACCGTCGTGCCGTTGGTGACCTCTCTCTCTCTCTCTCTCTCGCTCTCTCTTTTATAGATATCTGCACGGGCACTGCTCAGAGGCGCTTTCTTCCATAGTTCCTCCACCTGCTGCCCCCAACAGATCTACCAGGGGAACAGAGCGAATGCACCCTTTTACTGTCCAGGCCACTAGACAGAGAACATCTTGTTATGCCCGCTCTTTTGTCCCGAGGACTTCCAAGTTGTGGAATTCCTTGCCGGAACATGTTTTTCCTTCTCCTCCGAACCTCCAAACCTTCAAGTCCAGAATTAAAAAGTTGCCTCTTTCCTCCTTGTCGACACCCACGGTACGATAGTATTTAGGCTGTAAGCCCTCGTGGTGTGTTGTTGAAATAAATAAATAAAGTTATAACTCAATTCTCTATAAACCTAGAATGTTGAATTTTGGTGGAGTAAGTTATTTTCGAGGGCAAAATAGCAACCAAATTTCATCAAAATAACTTGGTTATTTTTTTGAGATACAATTTTTTTGCGGAAAAATATTTTTTTAAATTTTTGCAGTCTCACCATCGATACCTCTCTATTAGCGATATTTTTAAATAAAAAACGCTTAATGTTTTAAATAAAAATTCGCCAATAAGAACAAAACAGAAATGTCACTACCCAGAAAAAAGGCAACAGCACACGGTGCTACCGGGCGGTCACCCATCCAGATACTGATCATACCTGAGGTTGCTTAACTTCGCTGATCGCAGGATAATCGATAAATTTCAATTTCAAAATATTTAATCATAATTCATAGATACAAAATATTAAAATAGGTTAGGTAGCAAGCTTTAGTCTATAAACAGAGAAAACTAGACATCGAACAATATTATTTTACAATTTCTTTAGTATAAATATAGCTCCTATCTTAAGATTTTTCCATGGTTTATGTTTACATATTTTGAATATAATAAAAAGATATATTCTTAAGAAAAATGCTATCTATGGTTTTTATGTTGTTCTAATGTGTTCTTAAGTTTTTTGACTTTAATTAACCGGAAAATTAGTGAAAACCTGCCTTAACATTATTTTGTTTTTGATTTAAAAATGACCAAACTATCTTATAATTATTTACACTACATACATATTTACATTATTTACATTTATACTATTTCTTATATGCCTAAGTTTGGTTGCGCTGCTTAATATCTACGGTACTGCCTGTTGATTGTTGGGGTTGTTTAAGTTCCGAATTTTGTTCTTGAAAATGAAAGTTTATGCTTAAATTTGGGGATTGTCTATTCTGGTTGTAAGAATGCTTCTCGTTAGTTGACTGTTTTTTGTTTGCCTCTCGTAGAAGTTTTCTGATAAAGACAGTACATATTCCTTGATTGGTGTGATGTGCGTTCTTCTTATCATGTCAGAGTATCTGTTGCCCCCGGTGATTAGTCTTAAACACTTGTTCTCAAAGACGCTACGTTTTCTGTATTTGGTATTTGATATGCTGCACCAAACAGGGGCCACATATGTGATGATGGGTCTAATAATCATCTTGTAAATTAGTAGTTTGTTTGTAGTGTTTAGTGCTGCACTTTTTAGTGGGGCATAGACTGTTTTTAGGGCAGTGCCACATGCTGAATTTCGCAAATATTGTCAATACTTTTTTTTTCTTCATCGGTGTTTATATTAGTTGTAGGGTGATCTAAGAAATCTTCAGTTTCGTTTTCAATTAGAAAGGTATTTCCATTTTGAAATTCATTTTCATATATTTGATTATTTTCATTCACTTCGTCCTTAGAGTCGTTATTAATTTTCTGCCACAACAAGAATAGAGACACATCCTGAATGTCTCCTTCACATTCATTCAAAGTGTTTCGGAATTCGCTTAACTTATCTTTTCCTATATACCTCTCCAAAACAATAAGACAATCCTTGGTGTCACCAAGTGAATCGTTGCGCTTTGCAAGGTTTTCGTTTGTGAAAGAAGGAATCTTTGAAAAATCAACGGCTTGTGGATTCCAGGGAACAAGTCCACATTTTCGAAATCCAATTTTAAAAATATTAGGAATTATGTACTCTTTCACAGTTTCTTGTATTAAAGGTGAAAAATGTATTTTTTTTTTAATGGTGGCTGATTTAAATGATCAATCCTCCACTGGTGTAATTTTCTTTTCCAACATTCCTTCAGCACTCTAAAGACAGCCACATGTTGAATTCGGAAACAGTATAATTCCATGTTCGTCACAAAATTTTCTGGTGTGAAGCGTTAGATGTGATGCATGACCGTCGATAAAAACGATGACAGGTAGTGGAATGTTTTGCTTGATAATCAATGGATGAAAAACATTCGTAATGAATTCAAAAAAGAGTGGGCCTGTCATCCACCCATTTTCTGACTTTCCTATGCCCCAGTGACCTGGAACACTACTGGAGAGATCCTGAGGAATCCTTTCGTATTTGAAAACTACTAACGGAGGTGCTAGATCGCCCTTTGGATTGCCGGTTATCAAAACCGTGAGACATTCCTTCTCATCGGAATTAATTTCTTGGTAAATACTTTTCTCACCCTTTAGAGCGAGTATTTTGTTTGCTTTGGGGTTCAGAAAGAAGGCACTTTCATCCAAATTAAACACTCTAGTTGGGTCTTGAAGAATTTCGAAATACTGGTTTGCTATCAAGTATTCCTAGACCTCTTGAAACCACTTAAAAGATTTTCTTTTCTCACTGCTGCTCTGCTGCTAGTCAAATTTTGAGCAACTCTGATGCTTATATTGGGATTGCGTTTCAAGAAGGCATTAAACCACGTTCGTCCTGGGTGGTCGTTTTTGAATGGATTATTAGGTTGAACCTCTTTAATTAGATGTTGTACACTGTCTATCATTTCTGTTCTTGTCACAGGAAATCCTTCTTTAGACACTTTTACAACCCATTCGGCTAGAAGAGATTCTTTATCTTTACTGAGAATTGTCTTTGGGACCCATTCGACGATGTCTGGGAATTTTTCCTTTCGCTTTATACATTAAGGTAAAGCGCGGTACAGCGTACTGTTTCCCTGCAGTAGCACAAGGAGTGCCTGCTAACACATCTCTAATGGCGTTTTCCATTTGCTCCTCGGTGTAAGTTGTTCCTGTAAAAAATAATAGATAAATAAAAGTACCGGGTGTTTATACACATATATAATCTCGCGTTATCTTTGGATTTTACCAGGTAATTAACAAACAAGAACTGAGCGAGATCTAAAGTATCTATGGTCACCTCTCCGGGTGTCAAGTACTGGGTACTTATAAATTTTATAAACAGTACTTGACATTCACAGAACACCCCCTATAGAAGGGTAACGCCAATGCTGACGTTTTGAACAATATTGCAGCGCCTCTGGCGGATGCGATGAATTTTAGTCACACGCGGGAAATTTGATTTCATTTTCATTTAGCAAATCCAAATAAATTCTATTTAATTTTATACCACTGCCAGTAAAGAGGTTAAATTAGCCAAATAATTTTTTTAATGATTTTTATAGTGAAAGCACAACAAGTTATGTTTTAATAACACACATATGCCTGTTTTAAGCTTTGCAATCATAGGAAAATTAATTGGCAATTTGAACCTTCTCACATTTGCAGCTTCAGTTTTTACTATCGATATGATTAATGGAAAATCAAACAAGATAAAATACACTTGTGTTTTATTAGAACAGTATTACTATTACATTTATTTAGAAACCTAGAACAGTATTCCTATTACATTTATTTAAAAACCATTTTAATTCTCAATGTAAGATGAAGTAGATATTGCCATTCCTTATCGATAGGTAGGTATATTACAGCAGTCTGGTGCTTGTACAATATTATATATGCTCACATGACCACAATGTATGGCAAGGTTCGTTTTCCTTCTTTTAGGGTATATATAAATGACGTCATATTGTCATTTATTAGAAAAACATTTGTGCACCCTTAAATTTCCTTCTTTATTTAAAATGACACTTGGTAATATTCATCTGGCAACAGTGTACATTATCGGGCTTTCTGGTCGCTTTCCGAATCCACCCGATCCATTGTTTACTTCTGAGATGTATAAATAGAAATAGAAATTTTTATTTGCACTTTAAAATATATGAGTACTTACGCAAAGGAAGATGTAATATGGGAACAGCAGTTCTTTTCAGGCCTCTTCTCATTTCAGGTACTTTATCCTCATCAACGAAATGACGATCACAAATATAAAATATATCGTAAATGGCTTGTGGATATAAACCAAGCGTCCTAGGGTTTTGTACAGCTTTCACCCAGTCATCAAAATGGTCTTCAGATGATTTCAACGAAAAACGATGTCTTTTAAATAATTCCAGGCACCCCGGAACACAATTAACAATAAATCGTTTTCTTGGTTGGTAAAACGTTTATACAATGAAAGAACTAGAAGCGAACAAAAACTTTTTTGCATTCAAAACATTTGAATTTTGAATGTATGATAAAATGGCGCACTGAACAGCTTGTTCAGTAGAATTGTGTCACTACTAGCGACATCTACTATATGCGATGTCCGAACTAGAGCCCTAATAAAGTCCAGGTTAGCTCCATTTAGGTGAAACTTCTATAGGGAGTGTTCTGTGTTGACACTGTATTGTATGAATAGTTGACATGAGTGTCAACAACTAGAAAGAGTTCTCTAAAAACAAATTACCCTAAATTAATAGATAGTATTTTGCGTGATAAAGAAAAGGATGACATATATCACAATATTTATTCCAATTTTAGTTTACCACGGTAATTGACAGTGATGTCAAGCACTGAAAAAATTTAAAAAATATGTTTTAGTAATTGACACCCCACGTGATCTTTTTCACTTAACCTGTGTGTGTGTGTGTGTTTTGTTTCTTTAACGTCGGCCTATTTCCGCGACTATGGCCAATCACCGACGCCAGGGAGCAGTTTCACCTCACTATCCTGGAAATTTTGCCGAACCCCTGTCTTTCTGTAAGGAGGGTAGGGATCTTTAACGTGCCCAACATCGCATGGACACGGGACCGACGGCTTAACGCCCCCTCCGAAGGGCGGAACGTGCAGACATTCAACTTGCTCAAATACAATGCCAGAACCTCGGTTGATGTTAATTTTACAGTTTGTACTGGAAAAGTGAAAGGAGTACGCCGGGATCGAACCCGGTACCCTTCGGTTCAAAGGCACACGTTCTTACCTCTGAACCACCGAGGTCCTTTTCACTTGTTGGCATCTCTGTGGATCGAAATCTCAATTGGCACCAACATGTCACATCAATTGCAGAATCGGCTGCTAAGAAATTAGGTTTCCTCTTCCGGGCTCGAAAATATTTTTCACCAGCTAATCTCTATACCTTATATACTTCACAGATAAGACCAAACCTCGAATACTGCTCCCACATCTGGGATGCTGCTGCCGCTTCTACACTCTCTATCCTGGACTCCATTCAAAAGAGAGCTATACGTCTCATCGGTGACCCTACCCTTACCCAAAGGCTGCCATCCCTTGCCCACCGACGTGCCGTTGGTGACCTCTCTCTCTTTTATAGATATCTGCATGGGCACTGCTCAGAGGAGCTTTCTTCCATAGTTCCTCCACCTGCTGCCCCCAACAGATCTACCAGGGGAACAGAGCTAATGCACCCTTTTACTGTCCAGCTCACCAGACATACAACATCTTGTTATGCCCGCTCTTTTGTCCCGAGGGCTTCCAAGTTGTGGAACTCCTTGCCGACACATGTTTTTCCTTCTCCGCCGAACCTCCAAATCTTCAAGTCCAGAATTAACAAGGTGCCTCTTTCCTCCTTGTCGACACCCACGGTACGATAGTATTTAGGCTGTAAGCCCTCGTGGTGTGTTGTTGAAATTTAAAACATTTGATTAAAAAAAATAATTATTATAACAATCTACTTACCTTCTTAACAAATGTTGTTAGAAATCACTGAATTGTACACAATTTACTGACAGCTCCCTCAACAATCACCCGCCACAACTCAACTAAAGGCGTGACCTGTTCGTAGTTCCTCTGCTGGATCCTAGATGGACCACCAGCAAAGAAAAGAAACTAAGACATCCGTTATGTCAACTTCTCTCACACACATTGCACAACGCCTTAATAAACTTTTAGGAGCGTGCCGTAGCTTTTAAATTTCTTTAATTCAGGATACTTAAATATGTGTTGAGAGAAACGCCTCAAAATTAATATGTGAGAAGTTCTTTGAATGCTCTATATGTGAAAAATTCCATTCTACTCACTTTAACAATTTGAAAAATATAGCGTTTTCTAAATGTTTTCCCCGAATTTCCACCGAAAAAACTTGACCATAAAGACTGATTAACGAACTAGACCTCGGTTTTTGCTCCAACAAGATTTTTGCCAAGTTTGATTGCAATCACTTTAGTATTTTTTGAGTTATCGCTCGGATACATACATACACACACACACACACACACACACACACACACACACACACACACACACACACAAATATATATATATATATATATATATATATATATATATATATATATATATATATATATATATATATATATATATATATATATATATATATATATATATATATATATATATATAAAAACATATAAAAATTTTAACGGACCTCGAAATTTTAACAGATCTTGAAAGTGAAAGTAGTTATTTTCCTAGAGTGTGGTTTCGTAACGTGGATAATATTTTCGCAGTGTTTAACACAAACATTTGCAGAAAAGAAGATTTTATTGCCAATTTAAACAATAAATTTGATACTATAAAATTTACCCACCAATTAGTAATTAATAATAAATTACCCTTTCTACATGTACTAGTTATCAAGAATAAAAACAATTTAGAGTTCGATGTCTATAGAAAGGAAACCACCACTATAAGCTACATTCCGAACGACTCACATCATACGTACGCACAAAAAATGCCAGTCTGAATTTTTTAGTAAATCGGTTAATTAATTTTCCTTTAACCAAAAGTAGATATACCAAAGAATTAAATTATATTAAGAACGTGGCCAAATATAACGGATACACTGCTTGCCTGGTGGAAAAAATAATAAACAGAAAACAAAGAAAATGTTGACGGAATCAACGACGTTTAGAAGAGAGAAATCCGAAGAAACTTTGTTTGCTTACCATTTGAACCTCGAATCACGAGGGGTCTAGATAGCACTTTTAGAAAAGTCAACTTGCAGCTAACATTTTCGAGAAAAAATACCTTAAAAAACTTGCTAGGTAACCCAAAAGACAAGGATAGCACTGACAAAATGTCGGGAATTTATGAAATAAGTTGTAAATATTGTAATCTTAAATACGCCGGACAAACAAAAAGATCGCTTGGAATTAGATTAAAAGAACACTTAGCCCAATTACGTTACGGTACTATAGATAGGTCTTCCGTCGCCCGACATATTTAGGATAATAATCATCACGTTAATGAAGATAATCTGAAATTAATAAAAAATGTTAGACAACCAGGACAGCTAAACTCATTCGAGAGTATATATATATATATATATATATATATATATATATATATATATATATATATATATATATATATATATATATATTGCGAAATATAGTTACAACAAAAATTGTATGCACGTTTGACCACTACCGATTACGAGTCACCTGATCGATTGCTTTGTTAAATAAAATTCCCACGTTTTAATACATCCTAAAGATAACATAATAATACAGATAGTTCCGGCAAAGAGAAACTATGTTAATTTAGTTGTCGTTGAAGCTTCCCAAAATCATTAGAGATGGACACATTTTGGAATAGTTACTAGAGACAGTGCAAAGACCTCGTCCGGTGATAAACATACAATACACTGCAGAATTTGCCTGCGTTTAGTTTCCCATCTCAGTTCGGTCTCTTTACCTAAGATCCGGTATAAAAGGTGATGTTAGTTTTTAAAGTAGTTAGAATTTTTCATCCTCTGATGACGCTAACTTGTTTAGTGAAACGATCGTCAGGTCTTTTAAAATGTGTTGTGGTGATTCGGGTTCTCCAAGTGTACTTATCAGTGCTCAGCATAGGTTCCAATCTTCACTTAATATTGACTATTTAAAACATTTTATACGTCATTTATAATACCATAATGATCTAAGGCTAGATGTACTCTCACCATAATTAGAAATGCATATTGGTTTCGCTCTAGTATTTGAAGCAACACCGATAGAGTCTAAAATCAATTTCTATAAAATTATAAATAAAATTATACCTTCTGAATCGCTTATATTTGCTATTAAAGTAGTGTACTCTACTTTTATATTCATTTTAAGCATCTTTGCATCTTTATAAATAAATTAAAAATTATTGCCGGTGACAAGAGGCTCCCAGTTGTATCGACAAGGCGATTGAGATGATAATTTGAGTATAAATTGTAGAGTTTTATTTTTGCAACTAAATAAAACTTATTTTTAATTACAGGTAACAGCAAAGAGCCTAAGGAAAAAGACAAGCCGGAAAAGGACAAGGATAAGGAAAAGGGAGAGGAGAATGCCAACGGGGCTGAAGGTGAAGATGTTCCAGCACCAAAGCCTCAGAGTGCAGGTGCCAACATCAGAGATGCTACTCAGAAAGTGCTTCTTCTATGCCAGAAAGGCGAATGGGGGCCTGTTGAGCAGGTCCTCAAATCTATGGAGAAGGCCATCGCCAATGCTGGTGAAGAAGCCAACAGCATCCCGCTCGTTGGCGTTGCTGACCCTGTGAGTATTATTATAATGACCGTGTTATAGTGAAATTTCAAGTACAGACGTGCAAAGATAGTAAAATGTATCCAAAAATATAATCTTTTGTATTGTTTTTGCAAGTTTTGAATTTTGTGTTGCTTTCAGACTCTTGGTAGATGTACAAAGTTACCTTTAACAATAAATAAACATCAGTTAACGCCCAGTATCTCATTTACAGTTTTTATTTAATTCACTTTTAAAAGGCCGAGATTGGATACAGAAACAAAAAGCAGAATCAGCCAAAAAAAAAAAAGCACAAAAAAATGTCTCATATAATATCTATCTAACCCATATAAGAGCTGTAAGTTTACACCTTCAAACTTTACAGCTTCTTCGAGCCATTACAACTATATGTTGGGACAAGCTAATATTTCGGAAATAATACAACGGCTTTTCCAAACGACAGAATTATTTAGTTTTTACTTTTAAATACAAACATAACAATATATCCTAGACCATTTAAAAATGTTTCTATGATTTGGTAAAGCAATCGACATTAGCAGTGGAGTACTTTGTCACTTAAGGTTCAAATTAACTGACAACTAAATGTTGGGACAACCTGAGAATAAAGCTAAATTTAATATGGGGTCACATCACCCTTAGCTTTAACAACTGCTTGGACTCTTGCAGGCATCGTATTGACCAAATATTGACACATTTAAACAGAAAAATTGTCCCAGATTTCTTGTAGTTTTGTCCGTAAATCAGATATTGTACGTTGAGGGTGGTTTCTTAAATACTGCTTCATTTTATGCCATACGGTTTGTATGGGATGAAACCTTTACATTATTGTCACCAAACCACTTTTTGGTTGATTTCGCCGAATGGTATGATGCTCCATCTTGTTGAAATATGAAATCATTGTCGGGAAACAATTTTTGAATACTAGGCAAAAGTGTGGTTTGAAGTATCTCTTGATATTTTTGGGCACTTACTGTGCCCTCTATATATTTTAAAAACCTAAACCCCTTGCCGACATGCAGCCCCACACCATAATTCCCTTTGGGAACTTAACAACAACAGGCAATCTTTATGGATTGCTTCTGTTTTATTCCGTATTACTTGTTTACGGTGGTCTCCAACGCAAACATCAAATTTAGCCTCATCACTAAATACTATTTTATTCCACTCATTTTCTCTCCATAGTAGTTTAGATCTTGCCCAATTATATCGATTTTTCTTCTGAACTTCTGTTAACAGCGGCTTTTCTTTTGCCTAAATAAGACATTTTATGAGACTTTTGATACTGTATGAACGATTCAAAAGTAAACTTACCTTGTAAAATCTCAGACCGCATTTACGCATGTATTTTCGACAACATTCTCTAGATATATTTAGGCCAGTTACCGTGTTCCATTTAGCAGTTATTTCTCGAATGGTGCTTCTTCTTGACGACTTGCATATTTTGACTAAATTTCGCAAATCTCTTTCAGAAACGAGTTGCGGTCTTCCCGAACTTCTGCCCCGAACATCCACATTAGCAGTCTCACTGACTTTTTTTATTATATTGTACACTGTAGATTTTGAAATAGTTAAATCACTAGCAATTTTACGCATTGTTTTACCCTTATGGTATTGATGAATAATAATTTCACGTAATTTCTGGTTCGTAGCCTTTCCACGACCCATTATTTTAATTAAATTAACAATAAAGTATGTTAACAATTACTAACATCACTACTTGACGTTTTACATTAATGGCCAATTGCCAATGGACAAATAAAATAATTTTGGCGTTTATACCAACGCCGCCTATAACTAATTTAAACAATTTAAGTACAAGATTTGTGCTTGTCCCAACTTTTAGTTGTCAGCAAGTTTTACCTTCCAATGACAAATCACGCTATTATTAATAGAGATTACTTTACCAGAGCATGAAAAGGTTTTTTAATAATATAGAATTTACTGTTATGTTTGTATTTAAAAGTAAAAACTAAATAATTCAGTCGTTTGGAAATGCCGTTGTATTATTTCCGAAATGTTAGCTTGTTAGGGCTCGTACGTGCAAACAGGTGCCACCAAAACCACTTTTATAAGAGTTTGGCATTAAGTTTACCCTTTATATCTTGAGTATAAGTGTAAAAGTAGTTAACGAAATTGTGAGCTGTACATTCTCCAATTTTATACCTTAATTAAAATTAATTTTGGATTTCCTAATTGCCACAAAGTAATGAGCTTTTCTTGTATGATACTATTACAAAAAGTGTTGTAACTACGTCTGGAATTTTCACGCGATGAAAACATTATCTTGAAGGGAGCTCGAAGACAAGCAAGAAAATGCCGAATCATTGTTTATCAAAAGATTTCTCAACTTGCAGGTCCTTTTGTACATTTCCTAGAACGATTTGCATAAATTAAGACTTTTGTTCGACGCAGCACGACATCAGGGATTAGAGCATCAAGTTGTCAGTTTGGAAATTTAATATCAGTAAAAGCGGATGATTTTATTGAACAAACATTTATGACGTTTTTTGTTTCCAGGCGACTGGCATGACACCTCTTATGTATGCGGTGAAAGAAAACAGAACAGCTCTGGTCGACAGGATGATCGAGCTCGGATCAGACGTCACCGCCAGAAACAATGTGAGTCTCTTATTAAGATAAAATACTTTTGTTTGTATGCATTCTGTTTGTTTAACTTCGGCCTATTTCCGCGACTATGTCCAATTATCGACGCCACGGAGCAGTTTCACCTGAATATCCTGGAAACTTCTCCGAACTCTTTTCTTTCTCGCACGGTACCCGGGACCGACGGCTAATTGTAGCAAAAATGCACCAAAAGTATGCCGTACTGAAGAGCTCTAATGAGAGCGAAACCGGTCTACCGTTCTAATTGTTGCGAGAATGCATCTAGTCTTACATACTTTGTCCCTATATTGGGGTAGAAATGGGCCAGGGCTAACAATTTTTTAAATTGTTAGTTAGTTGTATACAGTCTCTATTTTTCTAACACTTTGTGTTATTTGGAGCTGGCGTGACAACATACTACTTGGTTCCGCAACTAGGTGGCGGCACGTCCACCACTCACTTAATAGAGTCTAAAGAATTGTCACAACATTATGACGAAAGTTACAAGTTGCAAATCCAAAAGTCCCCAAGAAGTATTGCCTCCCAAAAATCAATAAACCGGGAAAATCAATGAGTCCTATTATTTCAGCTATAGATTACCCGACATACAATTTAGCAAAGTGGTTGATAAATGAGTTTAAAGGCTTGCCCGTCAAACAAACAAGTTTTTCCGTACCAAATTCAATTGAATTTATTAATGAAATTAAAAATGTTAGATTGGTTGAAGGCGAGGCTTTGATTTCATTTGATGTAGCCTCATTGTTTCCTAGCGTTCCCACGAAGCAAGCGTTACCGTATTTAGAAGAGTTGTTAAAAATTGACAACATAAATGAAAAGGTCTGCGAAGAATATTTAACATTTAACAAATCTCTGTTTTAAACAAAATATTTTTCAATTCAACAATTAGTTTTTTGAGCAAACCCAAGGAACGGCAAAGGGCAACCCTCTACCGGCATTTATTGCAGACCTTTTCATGCGTAGATTTGAAACAGATCTTAAAAGTGAAAGTGAGTATTTTCCTAGAGTATGCTTTCTTTGTGGATGATATTTCCGCAATGTTTAACACAATCATTTGCAAAATAGACGATTTTATTGCCAAATGGAACAATAAATTTGATCCTATAAAATTTACCCACGTATTACAAATTAATAATAAATCACCTTTTTAGATGTACTAGTTATCAAAAATAAACACACTTTCGATTTCGATCCCCATAGGAATGAAACTACCACTCTAAGTTACACTCTGAATAACTCACATCATACGTACCCCCAAAAAATGGCCAGTCTGCATTTTTTAGTAACCTGGTTAATTCATTTTCTTTTAAATAAAAATAGGTATAGCAAAGAATTAGCATATATTAAGAATGTGGCCAAATATAACGGATACACTGCATGCTTAGTGGATAAATTAATTAACAAACAGAAAACAAAGAAAATATTAGCGGAATAAACGACTTTTAGAAGAGAGAAAGCCGAAAAAACTTGGCTTGCTTTCCATTTGAATCTCGAATCACGAGGGGTCCAGACAGCATTTTAAAAAAGACAACTTGCAACTAACATTTTCAACAAAAAATACTTTTAAACCCAAAAGACAAGGATAGCACGGCCAAAATATCGGTAACTTATGAAATAAGCTGTACAGATTGTGATCTTAAATACGCCGGACAAAAAACAGATCTATTGAAATTAGTATTAATGAACGTTTAGCACAATTAAGATAGAGTAGTGTAGATAGATCTTCCGTTGCCCGCCATATTTGGGATAATAATCACCACGTAGGTTATGAGAATCTAATTGATTGATTTTGAAAAAAAGTAGCTTGGTATAATGCTTACTTTGTCCACTTAGTGGAGAAACTAGTCAACAAACATAAAACAAAGGAAATTCTGGAGGAATCTACGACTTTCAGAAAAGAGAAACCAGACAAAATCGTTGTCGGTTTACAATTTGAATCACGAATTACGAGAGGTTTTAATAGCATTTTTAAGAAAGCCAATTTACAGATAACATTCTCTACAATAAATACATGGTCAAACTAAAAGAATTATTGACACTAGAATTACAGAACATTTAGCGCAACTGAGATATGGCACTATTTGATAAATCATGTATTGGTATAATATCATCATGTAGATAAAGAAATTCTCAATTTAATCAAAATGTCAAGCAGTCGCGTCAGCTAGATGCTTACGAAAGTATATATATATATATATATATATATATATATATATATATATATATATATATATATATATATATATATATATATATATATATATCGTTAATGTTTCGATGAATAGAGTAGTTATCTTAATAACCAGCGTGTCCTTCTTCAAAGGAATATTTGATAACGACGCACAGCATAACAAAGGCAGGTATGCAGTTTTAATTACAGAGATTTAAGACTCAACAGTGGGGGGGTCTGTCTATATACCTTCCTAGAAGACACGGTTCGCAGCTGCTTGGCAACTAACATATAAATAGTAGTAGTAAGAAAAAAAGAGCCTCGGTGGTTCAGTGGTAAGAACGTCTGCCTCTGAACCGAAGGATGCTGGGTTGGATCCCAGGGTACTCCTTTCACTTTTTCAGTACAAACTGTAAAATTAACATCAACCGAGGTTGTGGCAGTGTATCTGAGCAAGTTGAATGTCTGCACGTTCCGCCCTTCTGAGGGGGCGTAAAGCCGTCGGTCCCCTGTCCATGCGATGCTGGGCACGTTAAATATCCCTACCTCCTTACAGAAAGGCAATGGTTCGGCAAAATTTCCAGGATAGTGAGGTGAATCTGCTCCCTGGCGTCGGTGATTGGCCATAGTCGCGGAAATAGCCCGACGTTAAAAAGATAAAAACACACACATATAAATATTAGTTCTAGTATTTATTCACTTAGTTTATTCATCCCTCTGATGACGCTAACTTTGTTATCTAAACTATTGTCAGGTCTAAACACTGTGTATCGTGATGAATTGGGCTCTCCAAATCGTACTTATTATAATGTTTAATAGGTAATTGTGAAAAAAAAAACGTTAAAAGACATGTTTGCTATTAAAAACTTTGTTATGAAAATTCACTACCATAACGCTGCATCCAGACTTTTTCATTCTCTGATGACGCGAACTTTGTTAGTGAAACGTCGTCCAGTCTTTACAAAGATGTGTTGTGGTGATTTGGGTTCTCCAAGTGTACTTATCAGTGCTCATCACAGGTGGCAATCTTCACTTAATCTTTATAAATAGCAAAGAATCAAATACGCACAGATAATTTTGACAAAAACTGTTCTATGTAAGTTTCGCGAGTATCATACGCTATCAGCGCCGCCGTGGCCGTGTTGGAAAGTCGACTGAAACTTCCCAATTCGGACGGTTCGAGACTCACCGACAGCGGATGATTTTTCAAATCACTTCTGTCGTTGAGATCGAGCTTAAGGTGGAGGGTAGATTAGTTAATTGGCCTAATTGCCAGTAAGCGCCTTACCTTTTTACCTGTTTATCATATGCTATCTGTAAATCTTCCATTAGCCAATTTAAAACAAATAGGCCATGTCGTTGTCCAATAATTCATCTTATCGACATTTCGCATGATCGGTTGCTTGAAAAAACTGACCTAGAAAAGTTAATCTCTGATATAGTTAGATAATGACTTTAATGCACTTTTAGCAGTTAGGTATACACACCCACCTTGTGCTATATAAAATAGTAAAGCAATCAAATATTCGTGTTGGATAATATTCTGATTAAACACTCCCCAGATGATGTTAAATACACAACTTCCGACAGCAGATATATGATCTGCACGCACCATTGCACATTGACCATGATCTTTGCACTTATGTAACTAACAAGAGGAAATTAATGAAGGGTGCAGTCGTTAAACTTTGGATGAACTAATATCGTCGAATTTCATTATTAATTATATCGTATTCATACCTGATTTTTAGGAAATTTAAAACCATGAGCAAAAACGCTTAGGACTTTAAAAGTCTGGACGCAGCAAGTGCGTTATCATAGTGAATTTTCATAAATATGTTTTTATAAGCAAATATGTATTTTTTTAATGAAAGCAGACATCAAATTTTATTAGTATAGCTTTATAGTAAAAGCAATGTACCACATTTAATCAAAATGATTTTATATGAATGCATTACATTTCGATGGAAAAGACAAAAATGCAATAATATAAGGTGTGTTTGACTAAAAAAAATATAATTGTATCACCAACGACTTATGGGCTACCCTGTATTTGTAGAAATATTTTTAAGATGTAGCTCAAGACACTCTATAATTAATGTATACCATTTTTTTTTCATATCTTGTATAATAACGGATATATGGAGCTTTATTGATTTTTTACGAAAATTCGACAAAAAGTATATACCATTAAACGATAAACTCTATAGCTAAGATTACTGCCAAAGCATCAGAGCAAAAGTCTATTTGAAATGAATTTTCTGGCAATATTTTAGTAAAATGAAGGACAATGGCGGTTAAAGCTAAGACTTCAGGATTTGCAAAACATTCTTCTTGAGACATTTTCTTTCCACAGCTTGTATTAGTTTCAAGTTCTTTGCCTAAATTTAGCCAATTTTCACGTTTTAAATCGCGACTTTGACGTTTTGAGGAAAACCCCAATTTATTTTTATTTAAATGCCTCTAACTGTTTTGTCTTTTAACTTACAAAGGTAAATTTTGGCAGGTAATGTACCTATAATGACATAAACCCGTGCACTTAATTTCGTTGTCCTTACTTCCGGTGATATAATTTTTTTTCGAAAGAAAACACAAAATTTTCCGGGGAAACCTGGTTCAATTTTCCTGGCTAACGAACTTATCCAAGCCACTTACAAAAGGACGGCACCCACCAAATTTGATCAAAATCGGTCCATTATTTTTTGAGTGATCGGTCAGATATATATATATATATATATATATATATATATATATATATATATATATATATATATATACATATATATATATATATGTATATATATATATATATATATATATATATATATATATATATATATATATATATATATATATATATATATATATATATATATATATATATATATATATATATATATATATATATATATATATATATATATATATATACAGGCTGTTTCAAAAATGATGGTCTATGTTACAGGTGCACATTCAGCACAAAAAATAAGACTATTTTTTCATATAAACATGGGTCCGCAAATGCTGTTTTTTAAATACAGCGTGTTAAAGTTATTTGTTTTTGTCAGTTTTTCACGAATAAGTCTAAGTCAAATTAAAATTTTGGCGTGAAAGTTGACATGCGGGGGTTTGTAGGGCAAGAAATTTAAATATTTAATTGTTAATAACACTGCTGGCAGAGAGCGCAACCTGTAAGACTATGCTTGCATTCAATTGGCAATAATTTTTTGACACCCAGTATTATCGACCTACTGTATAGCTACATTGCAGCCCTTATGAATTGTAAGCAAGAAATGTATATTTGATCCAAATCTCTCAGACACACCATTTTCGAGATATTTCCATTTTTGTATGTCGATGTCGCTCAAAAATTAATTTTTCGCAAGTAATTAATTGTATTGTCTGCAAATTTTAACAATAAAAAAAGTTTATAACATTTTATGATACCTGACTACAATAAATGTGCAAAATGGCCACCCTCCACTTCAATACACTTTTGTATTCTGCGGAGCATACAACGTCGTACTCTGTGAAATATTTCTGGTAATTTCTAATTTGTTTGCATCCAAGTACAATTCTTTGCTGCAGATCATCAACATTTGCTTCATAAACAATACTTGTGAGATGCCCCCATAAATAAAAGTCCAACGAATTGCGTTTAGAGATTGAAAGCCACAAACACTAAATAAATTAATTATTGCCTGAATTCAAAAATGATGATGACCTTGCACTTCTTAATTTCCATGAAAAATATGGCTTAGCGACCAGTTATTCCAATATAAAGATTGCACTTCGCCTAACATTGACACTACCTGTGACTCCTGCCACCTGTGAAAGATCTTTCAGCAAGATAAAATTGATAAAAAATTATTTACTATCGCAGATTATTGAAGACCGTTTGAGTTATCCCTCTATACTATCGGTTGACCATGAGATTGGAAAAAGTATTAAGGCAGACCATATTATTGACAAATTGGCCTGAGAAAAACTACACTTTTAAGAGGTTTTATAATGCTTAAATGAACCAACTCGCATTGTATTTTTTTCCTTCCTACAGTTAGTAAGAACCTATTTTATGCTTAAATATATACACTAGTGAATATTGGAACCTGTGATGAGCACTGATAAGTACACTTGGAGAACCCAAATCACCACAACACAGTAAAAAAAAAAAACTCTGGACGCAGCAAGTGCGTTATAGAAGTGAATTTTCATAAAAATGTTTTTAATTACAAATATATCGCTCTAATGCGAACAGGCATCAATTTGGTTACCGGTATAACCTATATAGTAGGAACAGTGTATCATATTTTATCAAAATAATTATTTGAAAATGTACAAAACTTTTCGGAAAATAAACTTTAAATGTTTCTGAGAAAACTGGTCTCCTAGCCAATGAACCTAAGGTTAATAGCAAATTGAGTTATTGAAATTTGAAACATTTAATGAAAATTCGCAACCAAAACGCCCTTGCTGCGTTCATACAAAAAATTTCCGAAAATACAGTTAAATGTTGGTTTCCTAACCAACAAAACTTACGTTAATAGCAAATGAGTTATTGAAATTTGGAGGACATAATGAAAATTTGCTACCAAAACACACTTACTGTGTCCAAATTTTTTCTTACAAACATGCATCATATTTCGATAAAATATGCTAAAATGCAGTAACGAATTTGTTCTACGAAAATTAGCTAAAAATTATAGACCGTTAAACCATAAACTTCACTAAACCTACAGCGAAAGCATCAACTTAACTAAACCGACAGCCTAAACATCAGAGAAAGGGTCTATTTGAAATGAATTTTCTGGGAATATTTTAGTAAAATGAAGGACAATGACGATTGAAACTAAGACTTCGGGCTTTGTAAAACATTATTCTTGAGACATTTTCCTTCCATAGCTCATATTAGTGTCAGGTTCATTGCCTAAATATTACCAATTTTGACGTTTAAAATCGCGATTTTGACGTTTTGAGGAAAAGCCAAATGTATTTTTCTTTGAATGCCTGTAACTTTTTTGTCCTTTAACCTACGGAGCTAAATTTTGGTAGGTAACTTGCCTATAATGATATAAACCCGCGTATGAAATTTGGTTGCCCTTACTTTGTTAATTTTGGAGATATAATTTTTTTTCGAAAGAAAACATAAAATTTTCCGGGAAAACCTCGGCGGATTTTCGTGGCTAACGAACTTATTCAAGCCACTTGCGAAAGGAAGGTACTCACCAATTTTGACGTTTAAAATCGCGATTTTGACGTTTTGAGGAAAACCCAAATTTATTGTTCTTTAAATGACTGTAACTTTTTTGTCCTTTAACCTACAGAGCTAAATTTTCGTAGGTATTTTACCCATAATGATATAAACCCGCGTGTGAAATTTGGTTGCCCTTACTTTGTTAATTCCGGAGAAATTTTTTTTTTTCGAATTTTTTCGAAAGAAAACACAAAATTTTCCGGGAAAACCTCGGCGGATTTTCCTGGCTAACGAACTTATCCAAGCCACTTGTGAAAGGAAGGTATTCACCAAGTTTTATCAAAATCGGTCCATTATTTTTTTAGTTATAGGTGTGACACATAAATATATAAATATATATATATATATATATATATATATATATATATATATATATATATATATATATATATATATATATATATATATATATATATATAAACATATAAAGTCTGAAACCGACCTCGGATTTGGGTTCCAGGGGTCCTAATTAGCGCTCATTTGAAGAAATTTTTTCAAAATTCGAAAGTCGGGATCTCCTCATTAGTGATTTTTTTTTAAGAAAATTCACTAAAAACCTGACGATCGTTTCACTAACCAAGTTAGCGTCATCAGAGGATGATTAATTCTTCATATTCTGATGACGCTAACTTGGTTAGCGAGACGATCGTAACGTTTCTTAAAATGTGTTGTGGCGATTTGGGTTCTCGAAGTGTGCTTATTAAATGTATAAATTATATAAATTACACTGTCAAAGTTATTGTGTTGTTTCTGTTCCTAGAAAACAAGTCCTGCTGGCGCAAAATTGAAATCTTGCCAGAGGCGCTCATGACCCTAGCCACGATGCTCTTTAGCAGTATTATGAGCCTTAAATGTAAAATTTCCATATAAATGCTTTTTACAATACTTCCATTCGGTAATATATTTCGTTTTTCTTATAGAAGCTCCCCAAGTGGGGTGCATTTGGTATGGATTTTATGATTTTGTGAGAAATCGATTATCATGCAAAGGTGATTTATAGCTCACGATATTGCCACATTAATGCATCAGTATTATTTTTAGCCTAGTCTACTTATTCTGAATTAATACCAGCTACCAGATCTGTAAGCTGCAGTACTTTTACTGCTTTCAAGAAGCGCCTATAAAATTGGCAGAACTCCGAAAATTTCTCTCGGCAACCATTCTTAACATTTAATTTTAATTTCGTAAATCTGTAGAATGTTCAGAAATAATTTTTAGCGAATTTTTATTAAGAAAAATTCGCTAATAGAGAGGTCACGATGAAAATCTTTTACATAAATTGCTTCAGATGAGCGCGAATTTGGGTGCCTCGAACCCAAAACCAAGGTCTGTAAAATGTTTACATCTTTATGTATACAGGCTGTTTCAAAAAACATGCAGTCAGTATAACTGGGAACTGGGTTGGATGTGCTAAAGAGGATATCATTGATGTGGAGAAGAAACAAAGTAGGGGCTAAAGCTGAACCCTGAGGGACTCCTGCATTAACTGGATACAGTTTAGAGGAATGGTCATCCACGAAACGAGAAATGCTCCGTTGGAGAGAAACATTGCTGTCCAGGTACATAGTTTTGGTGGTAGGCCATAGGCCGGAAGTTTATTAAGCAGTGCGGCGTGCCGGACCTGGTCGAAAGCTTTGGATATGTCTAGAGCGACAACCTGGGATTCACCGTGAAGTTCCATAGACTTGTTCCAAAAATGGGTGACAAAGGAAAGGAGGTCGGCAGTTGATTTGCGCTGACGGAATCCATACTGACTGTCGTGAATACGGTTGTGTTTTTCAAGAAATTTGAGTAGTTCGGTGTTTATATATTGAACTTTTCTCAATAAAATGACCAGGAATAAAATCTTGAATTATTAGCACGTCATTAAGGAACACCCTATATTTATAGGTAATGGATTTTGTATTTATGACGTTACGAGTTGTTTTCCTACAGAAAAAAAGCATAAATTCTAAGAAGCATTTACTTATTGCAATTGCATGTCTGTTATAAAGTAACCAAAGTAAACAACAACAAAAAACATAAGACCCGGGCATTGATTTTCCACTTGGTAGCATTGGATGTTGCTAGTCTAAGGGTCGGTTGGCGAATTGAATTTCGTTAGGGCATTGTATTTTCTTTGAACTAAAATTTGAGTTGCTATATAAGGTAGGGATCTTTAACGTGCCCAACATCGCATGGACACGCGACCGTCGGTTTTACGTCCCCTCCGAAGGACGGAGCGTGCGCACATTCAAGTTGGTCAAACACAAAAACATGGCCTTGGGAGAAGTTAATTTACAGTACTGAGAATTTTACAAAGAAAATGAAAGTTGTTTCTCGACGGGTCCGAGTTTCGAACCCGGGTCTTTCGCATCGACACTCCAACGCTCTAAGCGCGACACCAATCGCGACCACAAAGTGATTTACTTCATTTATTTATTAAAATATTATACCTAATCATTATCTTCATAATTGCGCCTAAACTGTCAGCCTGTCAGTTATTTCGATGTGAAATATTATTCTATTAGAGTGCATTAAATCCACTTGTCTTATTTCACTCTTTATTTTGACCTTAGGTAGATACATTAATTTTGTTAGATTTCTACCGTCCGAGAATTCAATCACTCCAATATGAACAATAATTTGCGTATTGAAGGGTTACCGTCAGCAAATTTACTTGCTAGGCACTTTATTTCATTCATGGCACTATACGATGATTTATTAAATATAATTACCAGGCGAAAATTTAACTATGCCAATATGTATGTAATTAATTTTAGTTCGAGTGTCTATACGTCTTCGAATTCAGTTGTTCTTTAAGCAATATTATAACGGCGAAAAATACGCTGTCTGCAGAAAGTATGTTAACTTTCAAACTTCATTTTCTAAAGTGTTTCACAACATTACTTCATCGTTTTCTATGTGTTGGTTTATAATGCTGGGCGAATAATAATAATAATTATTATTATTATTATTATATATATATATATATATATATATATATATATATATATATATATATATATATATATATATATATATATATATATATATATAATTATTTTTATTAGTGTAATTTGTATGTCAACTTAATTACCGACTCCCAGACATCTTTTACAAGCCAATCGAAGCCAATTCATTTTGACTGTCGAAATAAAAATGTTTAACATATGATTTTACTCACATCTACTGTTTTATGCTTTATATGAGAGTAGCATGAACTGTAGTTATACAATTGCATTCGCTGTTGTCCAAGCAGTGGTCTTTAAATGGCAACAATGTGTGCAAAGCGCTACCTCCCCTACTTCGAGAATGTCGCCAAAACTGACGATACATATACGTATAAGGAGCGGGGACGCGTGTCGCCGAAACTTACGTTAGGCACATATATATATATATATATATATATATATATATATATATATATATATATATACCAGGCCACAAACATACTACCCGAACCAACAATTCGTAAAATCTCGGCCGAAATTATAGAAAATGACAGACGACATAAAATTGAAAATTTTCCAAGTGATTGTTCTTTAACTGGGGGGATTCAATCAATTATAAAAATGCCATATTTGTAGCTTTATGAACGGCCTCAAATACAGCTTTAGGGAAGCATATATATATATATATATATATATATATATATATATATATATATATATATATAATGCTGCCGCATAATATAGTAGAAATGTAAAAAATCAAGCCAAGTCTCTATAAAAATGATTCTCAAATAGTTTCTTCCATCTTTAAACTTAATTATTAAACCGAAACAGTCGTGGGATGTGTTTCCATGGTAATTCTACTAATTCTGTCATTAATTGTTACGTATACTTCGAATATGATATCCCGGGCATGAAGCCGATCTAATGTATCATGTACAAAAAACGTTAGTAGACGTATGCCTAGATGGCTGAGAGGCGTCGCACTTGCCTCATAAGCAGAAGGTTACGCGATCGAATCCAGCTCAACTAATGTATGTTTTATTTTAAAATTTGGAGAAACAATAGTGCACAGATTTCATATGTTTTGAACAAGATCTGATTTTTGTTTAAAACGCGTAAATAAGTTTGTCACCTTTGAGTCTAAAATTATAATTTTGGTATTGTTGATATTGAAAAACCCAGTTTGATTAGATTGACTAAAATGAAATCATACTGGCGATTGATAAATTTCCTTCTGGAAATCTTCTGTATAACTTTAATGAAATTTGTAATAAAAGTTTCTTTTAAAGAGACTTAGACCATCTACAGATATAGCTAAATTTAGTTCTTTAGCTTCATAGAAAATCGAGTTTCTCTCAAAAGGAGTTAGAACGCAAGATTTTTTTGATAATAGAGAGATATCGATGGTAACACTTTTGAAACAATTCTTCAAATGTGGGCGTACTATGACCTCTAAAATCGATTTTCAAGCTCTGTGTAAGTTTAAAGTATTAATTTTCCTAATACGCCGTATAATTATAGTGTACAATTCTAATGAAAATTCGCTACTATAACGCACTTGCTGCGTCCCGAAATTTTTAAGTAGTTAATGTTTTTGGCAGCGACAGTAAAGTTTGTCATTGAATAGGTGTATTGGTGTAATCTGTAATACCACCCATTTTCGGAAATAAGTCTGTGCAAGTTGTATATCACTGTTAATTAGGGAAAGAAAATTATGAATATTCAGTTTTCTAGCAACCAAAGATATATATTTTATGTAGAGTATCAATTATTGCGATGTGATACGTACCGTAAAAATTTATTGGACCATTTAGCATGTAAATGAATTCACAAAAGATATCTTGTTGATTTTCGTAATTGGTAATTAGAGGTTTATTTTTGGACTATCTAATGACGTCAATATACTGCAGTATTCAGTTTGTCACGTAGTCGCTTTAGAATAATTTTAAGTTAAATCTAACATAGATAATTAATCTACTTAACTTTTATATGGGTTTAGTCTAAGAACAAAGTGTATTAAACAGATTCAGATCTGTTCACTGTTGGTTCTAGGCGTTTTGGTTAAAAAATCAATACCTAGATGTCCAAAGCTATGCTCTTAGCAAATACTTAGCCAAAAAGGGTCTTATAGGTTTCTCATATTAATACACAGTTTCTAAATGTACAAAGCTGTTCAAACATTGCCGAACATAGTGAAATACATTGAGCTAACTACATGTAAAATAAACACATTTTCTATACTTTTGCCTTGACTACAAGCTATAGTAGCTGGTTCCACGCCGAGATGGCGACCCTGTCGTACATCTCATAATGTTCTAGGAGGCTGGCTACCATAGTCGTATTACTTTATAGGTGTGATCTCGCTGTAATTAGTATAACGCACTGACAAGCTCTAATTAGAGCGAAACCGGTGTGCGTTTCTAATTATGATGAGAATACATAGTCCCCTGAGGGTCCGGGGACTAACTAAAAGAATAGGCCCATGGTAACTCCTGCCTGTCATACGAGGCTACTAATCGGAGTCAAGCAGGTGGCAGTGGACTTTTCCTTTACGTGATAGTAAAGGATTTTTTCACGCCCGAGGAGGTACCACCCCATACGTCAAGGGGTCCGTGAAGTCGCAACGGACGTTTCCGGTTTTGGTGTATGAGTCGGTTTCCCTTATAAGCAAAAATGATGAGGGCTCCTTCTTGTACAAAATATTCCGGAGGTAAAATACCCCTCTATTCGGATCTCCGGGAGAGGGGTGTACAGGGGGCGCCAGCATCAAGATTTAACATATCTTTCTCAAATATATGTGGACTAAATTCTAACCTGACTTCCGTCCACCATTTCCTCCAGGCTAATAGGCCCCAACTCCTCTTCCCCACGGAAACCCAAATCAGTGCCAAAACAGCCACCAATCACCTTAATTTCCCGGGATATGAGCTCCTTCCTTCCTTTAGATTGCATGGAGGCGTGTGAGAATACGTCCGTAGCAATCTACCCTGCACCAGACTCACCAATTTAGAAGCTGGAAGAAAAGACATACTATGGATAAAACCCTCTCTCTCTCAGGGCTGCAACTAAATTCATTTGTTGCATTTACTGGTCATTTCTGACAACAACTTTGCCCAGCTCTTCGACTACCTTTCTGAAAAAACCGACCATCTGATTTCAGTGTCAGTCCAGATACTATCCAACACGTCACCGGAGAATGTCAAGCGTTTGCTACAATAGAGTATAAAGAGAGCCATGACGCAGTTGCGAAAATACTTTATCAAGAACTGGCTCTGGAAGTGTGATTTTTAATACTTAGTAAGGCGCCCTACTCTAGATACACTCCTGAGCCTATTCTAGAGTACTCAGGATACAGGTTGTACTGGGATCGCACCGTGCTCACAGACCAACGAGTTGCCCAAACAGGCCAGATATAAGTGGATAAGTTCTGCAAACAAGTGACGCTGATTGATGTCGCCATTCCGAATACTAATAATCTAGAGATAAAGTCTAACGAGAAGACCATTAAGTATAGAGACCTCGAGATACAAGTAAAGTGACAGTAGAGGGCAGATAATGTCCAAGTAAACTTGTGTGGCGCCTAAGAATCTTCCAGAGAACATTAAGAGATGGGGCCTTGGAGAGCATCTTTATAAGATTATGCAGAAGGCGGTACTACTTGCAAGTGCCCACAACGTGCGGAAATTCCTGGGAAATGAGGATGTCTCGCGGTGTCGTCCAGGGCCCGACAACTTGGAAAGGGCTCTATCTGAGCTCAGTCCCTTTGGTATCTGATAAAGCTGGGATGAGTAAATGTTCCGCTTTGAGGGAGTGTGAAAGCCCTTTATGGTAAAGTCAATAATCATACTAACAGTAATGAACGCCGTGTATTCTCCAATTGATAACTAATTATGAGTTGTAACTTGTCTTGCTTTTTTCGTAAAAAAACATGTGGACATTTAGCAATCTTTTATTTTGAGGTAAGCCATTTTAAACATAAATCATATAACACCTACTTATTCTAACACTTTGTTATTAATGCCATGTTTCATACGAATTGTTCGAAATTGCTTCCGTCATGTCGAATACATAATCTTGTACGGTTTTTCACAGGGAGAAAATTAATAAACAAAAAGACCTTCTCGAGTATTTGAAAAAAATCTGACCTATTTAATATTGGCATCCGTGAAATGTCATAGCTAATATTAGGTACGTATATCCTTGAGTAAATTTTAAACCTTTGTGAAAGAGCAAAACGCACTTTGTTTGTATATCCAAGGTTGATATGACGTGATCCCTTATATGGCCTATATATTCAGAAGCACGCATTGATTTTGCATGTAATCTAACATCAAGATTGTTCTTTTCAATAATAATATACCTAAGTACATACCAAGAATAGCCCCTGACTCTGAGCTTTCTGACAATGGAACTAAAATGCGAACTTGCATTGTGTAAAGAGTCATTACCTTTCGTCGCTTAATACGTTATATGATTGTTAAATTGTCAGTTTTAAAGAAATGAAGTAAATGAAACTCAACATAACTTAAAATATCCTAGTACTGGGTTTCACTATTACAATAAAGGCGTAATATTAAGTTTCTTGCCGTCGCTGTTAATAATTGATCTTCATAACAAAACTAAGGTTTCAGGGAACGGCCTGTTTTTAATAATGGGAGTATTTTTTCGACAAATTTTTTTACCATAACATGCATAAACCAGTTCATAGATTCCAAAATGGAGTTCTGTTTACGGATACACCATATTAGCATACAAATAGTAAGTCATAGATCAAAATACAATCAAATACGATAAACTTGGCAACCACAAACTACAAGGTACGTAATTAAACTGAGTATATCAAGAATGTGTTAGCGCACAATACAATGATGCAAAAACACAACAAAAAAGAACTCGAATTTGTATAAAAATAAAAATTTCGAGACGCATCAAGTGCGTTATAGTAGCGAATTGAACACTATTATTATACGGCATATTAGTAAAGTAAATACTTAAAACTTACACAGACCTTAAAGATTGATTTTAGAGGTCCTAGTACGCGCACATTTAAAGAATTCTTTCGAAAGTGTTACCATCGATATCTCTCTATTATCAAAAAAATCTTTCGTTCTAACTCCTTTTGAAAAAAATGCTCAAAACTTAATTTTCTATGAAGCTAAAGAACTAAATTTTGCTATATCTGTAGATATGGTAAGTCTCTTTAAAAGAAACTTGTATTACAAATTTCATTAAAGTTATACAGAAGATTTCTAGAAGAAAACTTAGTTCATATTTAGAAAAGTAAAGTATCTGCAAAATTATAAAGGCAGCAGTTATTTTTCCTTATTAATCGCCAGTATGATTTCGTTTTAGTCAACCTAATCAAACCGGTTTTTTTTAATATCAACAATAAAAAATTATAATTTCAGACTTAAAGGTGACAAACTTATTTAGAGGCGTTTTAAACAAAAGTGACATCTTGCTCAAAACGTATGAAATCTTTTTTTATTTATTTCAACAACACACCACGAGGGCTTACAGCCTAAATACTACCGTACCGTGGGTGTTGACAAGCAGAAAAGAGGCAACTTGTTAATTCTGGATTTAAGATTTTGAGGTTTGAAGGAGAAGGAAAAACATGTGCCGGCAAGGAATTCCACAACTTTCAAGTCTTCGGGACAAAAGAGCGGGCATAACAAGATGTTCTATATATATATATATATATATATATATATATATATATATATATATATATATATATATATATATATATATATATATATATATATATATATATATATATATATGTGACCTGGACAGTAAAAGAGTGCATTCGCTCTGTTCCCCTGGTAGATCTGTTGGGGGCAGCAGGTGGAGTAACTATGGAAGAAAGCTCCTCTGAGCAGTGCCCGTGCAACTATCTATAAAAGATAGAGAGGTCACCAACGGCACGTCGGTGGGCAAGGGATGGCAGCCTTTGGATGACGGTAGGATTACTCTTCTGAATGGAGACCAGGATAGCGAGTGTAGAAGCGGCAGCTGCACCCCAGATGTGGGAGCAACATTAAAGGTTTGGCCTTATTTGTAAAGTATATAAGGTATAAAGATTAGCTGGTGAAAAGTATTTGCAAGCCCGGAAGAGGAAACCTAATTTCTTAGCAGCCGCTTTTGCAATTGATGTGACATGTTGGAGCCAATTGAGATTTCGATATACAGAAATGCCAACAAGAGAAAAGGACTCATTACTTTGAATAACTTGGTTGTTCATTGTGATGGGTCTAGGGCTGGTGTATCTCATATGAGAAAGAAAGCAAGACTGAGACTTTGGGGCTGAATTGTACAAGATTTCTACTTCCCCAGTCTAATATTTTTTTTGAGATCCACGGAGACAGAACCCACTATGAGTCTGCGATCCTCATCTAATTGGGCTAAAGAGACATGCTTGAAACATTGTATAGTTGAGTGGAGGGTGCTGTCGTCCGCGTAACTGTGAACTGGGTTGGATGTGCTAGAGAGGAGGTCATTGATGTGAAGAAGAAACAAAGTAGGGGCTAAAGCTGAACCTTGAGGAACTCCTGCATTAATTGGATACAGTTTAGAGGAATGGCCATCCACGACAACAGAAATTCTCCGGTTGGAGAGGAAATTTGCTGTCCAGGTACAAGGCCATAGGCCGGAAGTTTATTAAGCAGCGCTGCGTGCCAGATCTAGTCGAATGCTTATCTGTACACTATTATTTCCCCAAATGTCAAAATAAAACATAAAAAAACATACATCCATCGAACTGGATTTGATCGCGTAACCTTCTGCTTATGAGGCAAGCGCGACGCCTCTCAGCCATCTCGGCATAGGTCAACTAACGTTTTCTTCACATGATACATTAGATCGGCCTCATGCCCGCGATACTATATTCAAATACGTAACAATTAATTACAGAATTAGTAGAATTGCGATTGAAACACATCCCATGACTGTTTTGGTTTTATATGTTATATGTTTCAGTTTAAAGATAAAAGAAACTATTTTAGAATCATTTTTATAGAGACTTGGCTTGATTTTGTTTACATTTCTAGTATATTATGCGACAGAATAATAGATCTATCCTGCGCTAAAGCTGTATTGGAGGCCATTCATAAAGCTACAAATATAGTGTCTTTTAATAATTGATTGAATCCCCCAGTTAAATAACAATCATTTGGCAAATTTTTAATTTCATGTCGTCTGTCATTCTCCATAATTGCGGCCGATATTTCGCGATTGTTGGTTCGGGTAGTATGTTTTATGTGTGGTAGACATTTAGTTTGGCTACCGTTGATGTATGGTTTATACCTGCTGTATGAATCGATCTACGCGTGGCAGTTAACTACTCTGTCTGTCAAGCATTGGACTTTAACCACTAAGTCGTTTCAACGCATGCCTTTGGGATTTTATTTTTAATTTGGAAAAAACTCTAAATGTTGTGTACCGAATAACTTAAAGTTTACAGCATAGGTTTATTTGCACTATTTCCAGCCACATGTAAAGTACCATTCCAATTACTCCGATACTTACAAAAATATAGCGTTTTCAAAAAGTTTTCCCCGATTTCCCACCGAAAAAACTTGAGTATAAAGAAAGGCTGATTAACGAACCTTGGTTTTTGCCCAAACAAGATTTTTGAAAATATGCAACAGACTTCCTGCAGATACACTTCAACAAATTTTACTAATGGGCGTTGAAATGAGATGGAAGATTTAAAATTATTTGACTTTTCTCATGGTACACTTGTCTCAAGGTGGCCCACTCTCCCCTACTTAGGTATAAGTTTGGAGGATTTGCTTATCAAAATTGGTAAAGATCTTCGTTTTGTTTTTAAATTGTTTTTCAGAAGGATATTAACAATTTATTGAAAAAAACAACTTTCCGCCTGTTGCCTGCCATAGACATCGGCTTTTTTATACAGGGACATACCAATAAAGGTTTACTTAAGCTGGTATCATCAACTTATAAAACAAAACTAAATGAGTGGTGAACGTGTCGCCACCTAGTTGCGAAACCAAGTAGTATGTTGTCACGCCAGCTCCAAATAATACAAAGTGTTAAAAAATAGAGACTGTATACAACCAGCTAACAATTTTAGTAAATTGTTAGCCCTGGCCCATTTCTACCCTAATGTAGGGACAAAGTATGTAAGGCTAGATATATTCTCACAAAAATTAGAACCGTAGACCGGTTTCGCTCTAATTAGAGCTCATCAGTACGGCATACTAATTTCTGCGAAAATACACCTATAAAGTAATAAGGCTATGGTAGCGAGCCTTCCAACACTATGTGAGTGGTGAACGTGTCGCCACCTAGTTGCGGAACCAAGTAGTATGTTTTCACGCCAGCTCTAAATAACAGAAAGTGTTGAAAAATAGAGGCTGTATACAATCAGTTAACAATTTTAGTAAATTGTTAGCCCTGGCCCATGTCTACCCTAATATAGGGACAAAGTATGTAAGGCTAGATGCATTATCACAACAATTAGAACCGTAAACGGTTTCGCTCTAATTAGAGCTCGTCAGTACGGCATACTAATTGCTGCGAAAATACATCTATAAAGTAATACGGCTATGGTAGCCAGCCTTTCAACACTAAGTGAGTGGTGAACGTGTCGCCATGTAGTTGTGGAACCAAGTAGTATGTTGTCACGCCAGCTCCAAATAACACAAAGTGTTAAAAAATAGAGACTGTATACAACCAGCCAACAATTTTAGTAAATTGTTAGCCCTGGCCCATTTCTACCCTAATGTAGGGACAAAGTATGTAAGGCTAGATGCATTCTCACAACAATTAGAACCGAAGACCGGTTTCGCTTTAATTAGAGCTCATTAGTACGGCATACTAATTGCTGCGAAAATACACCTATAAAGTAATAAGGCTATGGTAGCCAGCCTTCCAACACTATGTGAGTGGTGAACGTGTCGCCACCTAGTTGCGGAACCAAGTAGTATGTTGTCACGCCAGCTCTAAATAACAGAAAGTGTTGAAAAATAGAGGCTGTATACAATCAGTTAACAATTTTAGTAAATTGTTAGCCCTGGCCCATGTCTACCCTAATATAGGGACAAAGTATGTAAGGCTAGTTGCATTATCGCAATAATTAGAATCGTAAACGGTTTCGCTTTAATTAGAGCTCATCAGTACGGCATACTAATTGCTGCGGAAATACACCTATAAAGTAATAAGGCTATGGTAGCCAGCCTTCCAACACTATGTGAGTGGTGGACGTGCCGCCACCTAGTTGCGGAACCAAGTAGTATGTTGTCACTCCAGCTCTAAATAACAGAAAGTGTTAAAAAATAGAGACTGTATACAACCAGCTAACAATTTTAGTAAATTGTTAGCCTTGGCCTATTTACTTTGTGTTATTTGGAGCTGGCTGACAACATACTACTTGGTTCCGCAACTATATGGCGGTCTACGGTTCTAATTGTTGTGAGAATGCATCTATCCTTATAAAACAAGAAGAGATGGTGTCGTATACATTGTACCTAGGATAGTAAAGGCTTCAGATCAGCGCTGAGATACGTCCACTGGTCCAATTGTATGCAATATTCTACCCACTAAAGTCAAGGACATCAGATATAGCCAGGATAGATTTTTTTAGGCTGGTAAAGAACTGGATTCATTACATCGAGAATGAATATCATGAATCCTGGAACGGCATGAAACGTGTGGGGAAGATTAGTTGTGTTGTGTCTACTCGTGTTATTTCTAATGTATTGGTAGAGATGGCTGTGGATGTTTACGTATTATGAAAACATTTTGATTGTGTCGCTTTAATATACTTAGTAGGCAGAAATTTTATCAAAAAGTCTTTCCGACAAGCGAGTGCGCCAGACTCTGTGTTCACGATCGGCAAAAATAATCTCTCAAGCGAGTCATGTTTATGTTAGTACTTTCTACTAAGTGAAGATTGGAACCTGTGATGAACACTAATAAATACTTGGAGAAACCCCAATCACCACAACACATATTTTTAAAGACCTAACGATCGTTTCGGTAACAAGGTTAGCTTCATCGGAGGATGAAATATTCTAAAGAAATTATTTTAGATTCTTTCATCTTCCGATGAAGCTGACATTGTCAGCGAAACGATCGTTAGGTCTTTAAAAAGATGTGTTGTGGTGATTTGGGTATCTCCAAGTGTACTCATTAATACTTTCTGTTTATTCGATTGTTAGTTGTAAGTCTAGACAATTCTGCGTTGTCCCCAAGCGACGCGACGTAGCGTCTCTACACCCACTATTCGTGACCTAATAAAGCTTTCGATGTTTTGAAGTAACGTTTTTAAATTATAAATGTATACAATCTGTTTTGTGGCACCTGCGACTGAAGATAAAATTAGAATTAATGGTCTATAGTGTCTTCTTAAACAAAATTAATCTAGTTTCTCTCTGAATTAATATTGATACTTCTTCTGCAGGACAATTACAATGTACTTCACATATCAGCCATGTATTCGAGGGAAGATGTCGTCAAGCTGCTTCTAACAAAGAGAGGTGTGGATCCATATTCTACTGGAGGAGTAAGTATATTTTTATTTTGGGCCTTAAATATTTGTTGTGTCCATATTTCTTAAGCTATAAAGGAAGCAATTAACTTACTTCGCCTAGGCAACATTTTCTGCAATATAGCTCTTACTCTAAACAACAAAAATATTAATTCAAAATTTTGATTGTATGTTCATTAGAACACTTAAATCTCTTAACTAATGTTTTCTTTGGTGAAAGTATTGCATGTTTAAGTACACTAAGCCACAAGATTCAGATGTATGCCTCACAACATTTGAAAGCTCTGCTTTTGAAACCACCTGTTTTTCGCAAGAATAGCAAATTTGTTTTCCGAGTGGCATGTTTCTGGAGTCGATAGGATATAGTAACAATTACTTCTGTGGCTAAAGTACAAATTCTATTTTCTAGAAAGCTAATTATTTTACTTAAACTTTTATAACCATTGAGCGTGTTTGAAAATCACTTATATTTAAGTAATAATAAGAAAAAGTACTCGCTTAAGTTGCAATGTTAGTTTATATTTTCAGCAGAATTTAAATTAGTGTTCTCGGTTCTTAACGCCTTGCATGCTTTAGATTACTTTTAAAAATAATCAAACTCAATTCGACTCAAAATATGTGAGATTGTCATGGAAAGGACTTAGGGTTCTAAAATATATAAAAAGACAAAGTACAGTCTACCGACACTTTTATTTAACGTTGTGCTTTCTCACAATTCAGAGCAGAAATCAGACAGCCGTCCATATTGTGGCATCTAGACAAACTGGGACAGCTACTTCCATACTCAGGGCTCTACTCCAGACAGCAGGGAAAGATATAAGACTGAAAACTGACGGGGTAAGTACTTTTTATATTAATTTTCTCTCAGATTCTAATTTGCCGTAAAAAACTATCTGTAATTAATATTATTAATAATAATAATCATCTGCGAAACTCGAGCTACCAAGAAACCTGGTCTAGTTACTGCAGAAGATACTGCACAATATCTCATTTTTGTTTAAAACGCCTAAGTAAGTTTGTCATCTTTGAGTTTGAATTTTGAAAATAGGTGTTCAAATGACCGCGAACTAGGCCCCCTAGAACCCATATCCAAGGTCATTTTCAGTTTTTATATGTATGTAATAGTATATTACGTACCATAAACTGTAAGTGACACTTTTCATGCAGAGAATGCAGTTTGGAAAATCGAGGCCCGTAGGGCCCAGGTTTTCTAAGCATTCGAGGCATGAAGAGTCACTTACAGTTTACGGTTTAGTAATAATTTTTTGCAATACCTGCTTTAACGGTTTTTTTTTGAATTTGCATTCTTTTTTAATAATTACTGCGTGAATAGATGTCAGACTGACAGCACTGACAGTCGAATTAATTAGATGGATTCTAACATACTACTTAACAACAAGTAGCTTGTGACTTGGTTGTTGTGTTGGGTTACTAAGGACGCTACGGGTAAACAAACAAAACTAAACGCTGGCTGCAGTTCAGCACAGGTCCAGGTTAAACATTAATTTGTATTTTAATTGTGATTTTTGAATTAAAATTAGTGTTGAAGTGACTTTGAATATGGAAGAATCTGACATCGAAGAAGCGGCAGGTATTGCTTGTTTGTCACTTTTACCAGAAAAGTCTAAGCAAATGTATGAAAGTTGCTATGAGGGTTTCAAAAAGTGGTGCCACACTAAAAAGGTTGTAATACATACCAGTGAGACAGTTTTACTAGCATATTTCTTGGAAAAATCAGGTAAATATTCTGCTCCATCAAGCTTATGGTCCGAATACTCTATGTTACGATCGACAATCTCTTTGAATGACAATGTTGATATTTCCAAATATGCAAAGTTAAAGGCATTTTTAAAGAAGAAAAATATTGGATATGTTTCAAAGAAAAGTGAAGTGTTTACGATCGAGGAAATTCAGACCTTTTTAAGTGAAGCACATGACCAAATATACCTGATGAAGAAGGTGGTTGTAGTTATGGGAATTGCAGGTGCCTGCCGTAAAGATGAATTATGTAAGCTAACAATCAATAATGTTATTGATAAAGGAGACATTATTTTGGTCAGAATACTTGACGCTAAGAATCATCAATCCAGAAGTTTTACCATTGTCGACAATGAGAATGAGAAGTTTCACTTTGTGGCATTAGTGAGGAAGTATATGAACCTGCGACCAAAAAATTCAATACAGAGATTCTTCTTGAGGTATCAAAATGGGAAATGCTCTAACCAACCAGTTGGAAGAAATATTTTTGCCAAAATTCCTTCTGAAGTTGCGAAATTTCTACATTTGGAGAATGCGGCAAAATATACTGGGCATTCCTTTCGCCGAACTTCCGCTACTTTTTTGGCTAATAGCGGAGTTGACATTTTAGCACTGAAGAGGCATGGCGGGTGGAAATCCTCGGCAGTAGCTGAAAGCTATGTGGCGGATTCCTTGAATAATAAAGTACAAGTCGCTAAGAAGATATTTCATATTAGCAACCAAGAAGCCAGCTCCTCTCGCCAAATCCCTATTATTGAGGTCGGTGATTCTTCGAATACTCCGCAAGATAGTCTTGATAATTTAACATTGCTAGAAACTGAAGATAATAATATAAAGAAGAGCATGGCGTCAATCCTTACTGTTAATCATATGACTAATTGTACTTTCAATATTTCGATGAATTATAATAATTAATAAATCTTCTCAAACAATTTGTTCATTATTCAGATTTGCTATTTATAGGTTTGCAGTACTTACCGTACCTAGGTAAGGTAAGTCTTACCGTACCTAGGTATGAAAAATGTCCTGTTCTCATGGAAACTGACAAATGCTTTAAAAGTTCAACTTACATTGTCAAAAAACTGTCATTAAAAGTGAACTTACTTAACAGGTATTGCAAAAATTAATTTTTAATGAAATCTGATTTAAGAAAGTCAAAATTTATTGATCAGATTGTGAGTGAAAAATACTACAAGAAATAACTAACAAGCTCCTAGGTATGTGTCTAAGTCGTTATTTTCCTTGATTTCGTTAAAATATAAGCAAAAAATCCATTGTAAATCAAAATGGTTTTGTATAAATTGTAAAACCTTGAACATTGCGATATACCTGCTATAAATGCATGTAGTGCGTAGCTCAATGGGCTTTTTTTATTCTCATTTCACTTTACAGTTATCTAATCAGATTGTTGTTATTCCGATGAATTTTTTAGCGAGGTTTTGTATACAAAATAATTTGATAAAGAGGAGATGAAAACTTTAAGACTTAATTCAATTTGAATAGCATATCTGGTTGTTTGTTCTTGCCCTAACTTAGTGAAACCGTTCCATATTTAATACAATAGTAGACTTTTCCCGTGGCTTCACAAGTGTTTGTTTTAGGGAATTTTCTTTAAAAAAACATCATTAACAAGGAGATCCTGACTTTTGAATTTAGAAAAAATTTCTTCAAATGAAACGAACTAGGCCCCTAGAACCCATATCCAGGGCCAGTTTCAATTATATATATATATATATATATATATATATATATATATATATATATATATATATATATATATATATATATATGTTCAGAAAGATTTCCGCGGTCTTTAATGTGAGACATGCTTGGTTCTCGGGTTATACCGCGTCCAGAATTTATGGAAACTCGACGTTTCGGCTCCTGTTTTGGAGCCATTTTCAAGAGGTAAAGGAAATATGTAAGAACACTCTAAGGCCTCAATCTGCCTACTCCTTAGAGTGATGGACAAAGGTGGGTAAAGGAAATATGTAAGGACACTCTAAGGCCTCAATCTGCCTACTCCTTAGAGTGCTGGACAAAGGTGGGTAAAGGAAATATGTAAGGACACTCTAAGGCCTCAATCTGCCTACTCCTTAGAGTGGTGGACAAAGGTAGGTAAAGGAAATATGTAAGGACACTCTAAGGCCTCAATCTGCCTACTCCTTAGAGTGGTGGACAAAGGTAGGTAAAGGAAATATGTAAGGACACTCTAAGGCCTCAATCTGCCTACTCCTTAGAGTGGTGGATAAAGGCCTCAGATCTTTCTGAATTCCACAGACAATTTTGTTGCATCATTATCCCCCCACTTAATTGACGGTGACCCCACTACTTTCACTTATGACGCAACAGGTAGACGAAACGACCTATATAAGACAAGACTTACAACGAACTGCCAGATCTCTCTGAGGCCTAGGGTTGAACACACTGAGACCTCACAGACGATCTCCAGTGAGATTTGGGGAGTAGGCAGATTGAGGCCCCGTAATCGAGCTACAACAACCCAACCTACCTTTATCCACCACTCTAAGGAGTAGGCAGATTGAGGCCTTAGAGTGTCCTTACATATTTCCTTTACCTACCTTTGTCCATCACTCTAAGGAGTAGGCAGATTGAGGCCTTAGAGTGTCCTTACATATTTCCTTTACCCACCTTTGTCCATCACTCTAAGGAGTAGGCAGATTGAGGCCTTAAAGTGTCCTTACATATTTCCTTTACCCACATTTGTCCACCACTCTAAGGAGTAGGCAGATTGAGGCCTTAGAGTGTCCTTACATATTTCCTTTACCCACCTTTGTCCATCACTCTAAGGAGTAGGCAGATTGAGGCCTTAGAGTGTCCTTACATATTTCCTTTACCCACATTTGTCCACCACTCTAAGGAGTAGGCAGATTGAGGCCTTAGAGTGTCCTTACATATTTCCTTTACCCACCTTTGTCCATCACTCTAAGGAGTAGGCAGATTGAGGCCTTAGAGTGTCCTTACATATTTCCTTTACCTCTTGAAAATGGCTCCAAAACAGAAGCCGAAACGTCGAGTTTCCATAAATTCTGGACGCGGTTTAACCCGAGAACCAAGCATGTCTCATATATATATATATATATATATATATATATATATATATATATATATATATATATATATATATATATATATATATATATATATATATATATATATATATATATATATATATATATATATATATATATATATATAGACAGAAAATTCATTTCAAACAGACATTTTCTCTGATGTTTTGGAAGTAGTTTAAGTTCAGTTTATGGTTTAACGGTCTATAATTTTTAGCTAATTTTCGTATAAAAAAATTCGCCAATGAGGAGACCGCGGCTTTTGAATTCTAAAAAGATTTGTTCAAATGAGCGCAAACAAAGCCCCCTAGAATCTAGAATCCATATCCGGGTTTACTTTCTATTTACATATATACAGGATGACGCATTTTTACGGTAAAGCTCAATATAATTGTTATTATGCAAGATACGAGAAAAAATTACCTGTAGGGTGTCTTGAGCTGCATCCTATAAAATTATTTTGACAATCACAGGGTGGCCCATAAGTTGTTGGTGATACCCACTTTTTTTTAAAGATTCCTTATTGCAATTTGTATGCATGTGTGTAAAAAAATCGAGACGCAGTAAGTGCGTTTTGGTAGCGAATTTTCATTAAATGCTTCAAAATTCAATAACGCATTTTGCTATTAACCTAAGGTTCGTCACCTAGGAAACGAGTTTTATCGGAAACGTTTAAGTTTATTTTCAGAATTTTTTTCTATTTTTTAACCAAGTTATTTTGATAAAATATGGTACACTGTTCGTACTATATAAGTTATACCGGTGACCAAATTGATGCCTGCTTTCATTAAAGAAACATATTTACTATTAAAAACTTTTTTAAAAATTCGCTTCCATAACGCACTTGCTGCGTCCAGACTTTTATTGTTATTGTTGTAATTGTTATTGAAAAAACCGGTTTGATTAGGTTGACTAAAACGAAATCATACTGGCGATTAATAAGGAAAAATAACTGCTACGTTTATAATTTGGCAGATACTTTACTTTCCTAAATATGAATTAAGTTTCCTTCTGGAAATCTTCTGTATAACTTTAATGAAATTTGTAATACAGGTTTCTTTTAAAGAGACTTACACTATCTACAGATATAGGAAAATTTGGTTCTTTACCTTCATAGCAAATTGAGTTTTGGGTATTTTTCAAAAGGAGTTAAAACGCAATATTTTTTTGATAATAGAGAGATATCGATGGTAACACTTTCGAAAGAATTCTTCAAATATGCGCGTACTAGAACCTCTAAAATCGATCTTCAAGGTCTGTGTGAGTTTAAAGTCTTCACTTTACTAATATGCCTTATAATAATAGTGTACAATTCTTATGAAAATTCGCTAATATAACGCACTTGCTGCGCCCCGAATTTTTTTTAAATTATTTTATTGCCGTGTATATGTGTGTGCAGATGTTTGTATTTTGATGTTTTAAACGTTTTGGTTTTTACATTGTGAACTTTTATTTATTTTTGTAACTAAACCACGTAATTGTTTTTTATCTATTAAATCTATTATGACGAGCTTATCCATTAATTATGGCAAGAGAGCGAAAATAAACTATCTATCTATTGCTTCTCTAGTTCTCGTCCAGGTCTATATGAGTCTGTCTCCATTGAAGCAGCTCTCAAATCGGCTACTGATTTTATTTTTTATCATTTTTAGCAGAATTTTTGCCACATGACTCTGTACACTCATTGTGCTGGTTGCATCTTCTAGCATTCACTGGTTTTTGAATAGTAATAGTTTAACTCTTCGTTAACTCATGGACAGTGCTCCCGAAGTATAACATTTCTCAGTCAGTTGAAAAAGCGTTCCTTCCGTTTTTTCCCCAGATTTGCTTACAAGGTTTGCTGTTAATTCGTCTACATCAGGAGTTTATAGATCTAGACAATACTGTATCCTATAATTTAAGATCAACTTGACTTCAATAGAATGAAAACTAAAGAAACGATTAGGGTGTTACTCTATTAAGTGGGACATACTGTATATTATTTACCTCTTCGTTAACTCAATGGACAGTGCTCCCGAAGTATAACATTTCTCAGTCAGTTGAAAAAGGATTCCTTCCGTTTTTTCCCCAGATTTGCTTACAAGGTTTGCTGTTAATTCGTCTACATCAGGAGTTTATAGATCTAGACAATACTGTATCCTATAATTTAAGATCAACTTGACTTCAATAGAATGAAAACTAAAGAAACGATTGGGGTGTTACTCTATTAAATGGGACATACTGTATATTATTTACCTCTTCGTTAACTCAATGGACAGTGCTCCCGAAGTATAACATTTCTCAGTCAGTTGAAAAAGGATTCCTTCCGTTTTTCCCCAGATTTGCTTACAAGGTTTGCTGTTAATTCGTCTACATCAGGAGTTTATAGATCTAGACAATACTGTATCCTATAATTTAAGATCAACTTGACTTCAATAGAATGAAAACTAAAGAAACGATTAGGGTGTTACTCTATTAAGTGGGACATACTGTATATTATTTACCTCTTCGTTAACTCAATGGACAGTGCTCCCGAAGTATAACATTTCTCAGTCATTTGAAAAAGGATTCCTTCCGTTTTTTCCCCAAATTTGCTTACAAGGTTTGCTGTTAATTCGTCTACATCAGGAGTTTATAGATCTAGACAATACTGTATCCTATAATTTAAGATCAACTTGACTTCACTAGAATGAAAACTAAAGAAACGATTAGGGTGTTACTCTATTAAGTGGGATATACTGTATATTATTTACCTCTTCGTTAACTCAATGGACAGTGCTCCCGAAGTATAACATTTCTCAGTCAGTTGAAAAAGGATTCCTTCCGTTTTTCCCCAGATTTGCTTACAAGGTTTGCTGTTAATTCGTATACATCAGGAGTTTATAGATCTAGACAATACTGTATCCTATAATTTAAGATCAACTTGACTTCACTAGAATGAAAACTAAAGAAACGATTAGGGTGTTACTCTATTAAGTGGGATATACTGTATATTATTTACCTCTTCGTTAACTCAATGGACAGTGCTCCCGAAGTATAACATTTCTCAGTCAGTTGAAAAAGGATTCCTTCCGTTTTTCCCCAGATTTGCTTACAAGGTTTGCTGTTAATTCGTATACATCAGGAGTTTATAGATCTAGACAATACTGTATCCTATAATTTAAGATCAACTTGACTTCAATAGAATGAAAACTAAAGAAACGATTAGGGTGTTACTCTATTAAGTGGGACATACTGTATATTATTTACCTCTTCGTTAACTCAATGGACAGTGCTCCCGAAGTATAACATTTCTCAGTCAGTTGAAAAAGGATTCCTTCCGTTTTTTCCCCAAATTTGCTTACAAGGTTTGCTGTTAATTCGTCTACATCAGGAGTTTATAGATCTAGACAATACTGTATCCTATAATTTAAGATCAACTTGACTTCAATAGAATGAAAACAAAAGAAACGATTAGGGTGTTACTCTATTAAGTGGGACATACTGTATATTATTATGCATGTCATTTTTAGGAAGATACTGTAGCTTTTATGTGCGAAGTGAAATACGAGTACTGTCAACACGAGCACACCCGTTTTTCCGCATACTGGAAAACTGATACGGAGATCGAGATGCATTACAATTAAGCTATAAAGTTAGACGTATTTTTATTCAAATCTTTCCATGGGGGTTCAGGCCATTCCACTGAAACTCGCGTGTCGAAAATTCCAGCGCCTGGTACGAGATGGCCATCCCCAGATCACTGCTCTGGAAGGGAAAAAACAACATCACAGCACATGATAATTTCATGCTATAGATTTTATTGATATTTAATTACAAAGACTTAGCTGAAAAAGGATAGCGAAAATCTACTTGCATGTGTATTGTAATTTTCTGCTGGTTAATAGGTATTCGCAGCGTGAATTTGATATTTCTAAATATGTTGAAACGCAGTAAAACAAATAATTACCACAGAATAGTTATTGATGACCTGTCATTTTCAGGAAACTTTATAAAGCTCGTCGAATTACTTACTTTAACATGGTCTTTACAATGAACAAACGATAGAAGATGAATCATATATGTATGGTTCGAATAGGTAACAGAAAAAATATAGGGTTTCACAATATTTCACTTGTTTTTAACTTTTGAGAGTGAATTTTTGTGAATGCTTTACGAGATATTAATCTAAACAGGTAGAACATTTTGTTAAAGTGCATCATTCATTTTCATATCTCTCAGATCTAGGGTCAAACACACGGGGACGCTAGAGACGATCTCCAGCGAGATCTGGGGAGTAGGCAGATTGAGGCCCGGTAATCTAACTACAACAACCCTTGCATTAATTTTATCAACCGCCTTGAATAGGCGGATTGAGACCTTACGGTTCATTTTCTTTCACTTTCATTATTCCTTAACCTCTTGAAAATGCTTCAAAACGTCGAGTTTTAATACGTTCTGGACGCGGATCAACCCGAGAACTACGATAAGGGTATCCCACACACACCTAGGCACACGCATATATATATATATATATATATATATATATATATATATATATATATATATATATATATATATATATATATATATATACACACACACAGGTGTTCCACGTAGTCCTCCCATTAGCCGCTTCTGGAGTACGGCTCGCAATTAAATTCTGAAAATTCACGCCCATGGGTTTCTAGAAATTTCCAGATCACTAAAAATATTTACGCTAGTATGGGACTTCCGGTTATATTGGAAGTAGACGTCAATTTTCTCATTTTAAATGGAAGATGGTGTTTTTATTACGGATCTAGATTGCTCGTCAAATTTTATGGTAGGTTTTACCAACATGTTATGTCATTTTTGTCAACCATTTGCGAGCTATTTGACTTTTTTTCAAAAATTTCTTAAAAACATTGTCACATTTCCACCTGTATCTCTCTTATTTTTTACACAGAAGAGTTGGAATTTTAAAGTGCAAATTCTAAAATGCCGCAAAATATTTGTAATTTACTAAAGCTAGTACAAGCTAGACAGGGTGTACGAAATAGACCGGTTAATCGTGACAACTTTAAAACCTAGTAACTCTCTTATTTTAAATAGAACACCCTATATTTTATAACGTTACTTCATGTACTTTTTATTGTTCTTTCGATTGGTATCAGCATTCTCTATACCTAAGTTCCACCGATTTGAAGATATTTAAACATTATTTGCGATAAGAAATAATTATTAGTCAGTTTATGAGGTTGCTTAGGGATGAAAATTTTAATCGTCATCTTCCAACAAGTAAAATATGCGACGACCTTTGAATATAACTTTTATTTACGAGGAGTATAATCGAATTATTAACAGAATATGTCGTGTGGTTGCAAAGAGATTTCCACATAAACACAGATCAACTCGTTACATGATCAGAATACTACTAACACATTTCTAAGAATGGAGTGTTTCGTCCAAAATTTAATAAGAGTTAAGCATTATTAGGGAACAAAGAGATTTGTGTGTTATCACTTCATAATAAATGTTCGAAATTTGCACCGTTCACTTCGAGTCATTTGATGGCTCTTTTAATGATGGTACCCGTGGCTCGAGAATGGTAATCTTGCTCCATTGCGTTGAAAGCCTCTAATACTCTAGCTATCATATCTTGTTTTGTATTCGGTGGTTCCTGGTAAACTTTGTTCTTAATGTACGCCTAGGTACTAACATCTAGTGGAGTCAGGTCTGGTGAGCGGGCCGGCCAACGACGAGGACCACCGTTAGCTATCCGTCTGCCTTAAAATGTTTCCTGGAGTAGGTTGCTTACTATCGGTGAGTTGTGTGGTGGAGCTCCATCTTGTTGATACCAAACTTCTGCAGCTTCGTGTTCATGCAAGGAGTTCAGCGCTGGTATTATTACTTGCTGCAGAATGCGACAATATCCAGGACCTGTGAATACTGCACGTTTATAATTCGTTCCTACATTTTTTTAAATATCACTATTATTACTGATATGAATAAAAGGGTCATATTTTCAAATTTAGTTTCAGTGAATCTAATAAATATTTTAATAACAGAATGTACTAATACGCAAATGAAATTCAGTATTGTAAGGCTAGATGCATTATCACCACAATTAGAACCCTAGACCGGTTTCGCTTCAATTAGAGCTCGTCAGTACGGCATACGAGCTCTAATTAGAGCGAAACCGATCTAGGGTTCTAATTTTGGTGAGAATGCATCTAGCCTTACATACTTTGTTCCTATATTAGGGTAGATATGGGCCAGGGCTGACAATTTACTTAATTGTTAGTTGGTTGTATACAGTCTCTATTTTTTAACAGTTTGTGTTATTTGGAGCTGGCGTGACAACATATTACTTGGTTCCGCAACTAGGTGGCGGCATGTTGCTTCGTGTCTTACCATTCACTTAGTAAATTCAGTATTGCTTAATATTATTGGTATCAACCTGGTAAGTTATCATCATAAATGTTAAGGGCAAAAATTCTATTGTACTTTACTTCGCAAAAGATATTGAAACTCCAACAGTCCAGAATTTCGTTCTCTAGTAATGTTAGGATGTTCGTCTGACCAATAGGAACTGTTGTGACGATTGAACATGACCCTTTTTGAAAATTTTGACTTATCGCACCATATAATTTTTCTTGAGAAATTTTTCTTCTTGAGTTTTCAAAAGATACCATTCGCAGAATTCTACACGCCGGGAAAAAATCCCAAGTTCTAAATGGTGTATTAAAGTGAACGAGAATGGGGTCCGTTTGTTAATTTATAGAAATCTGTGAATAGTTCCTCTAGAAAGATACAAATTTCTACTGCAGTCTCTGATTGACGCATGCAGATAAGCAGTAAAAAAATTCCAAAACACTTATTTGTGCCTCTTCATTGTCCAATAGCGGTTTATTTTTATTACCTTCTGAACGAAACGTTCCATTCTTAGAACAATTTTTCAATAGTCTTCTGATCATGTCAGAAGTTGGCCTCTGTCTATCTGGAAATCTTTTTGCAAACACACAACATGTTCTGCTAACAGTTCGATTACACTCCCCGTAAATAATAATTACATTCAAAAAGTCGTCGTTTGAGAAATTGAAGTATGCCATTATTGTGGAAAATACTCTATTTTATTAAAATACAATTTACAAACGTACTTTACAGTACAACTATTAATTTTACTGTCGGAAGATAACGTTTAAAATTTTCATCTCCTAGGCAACTTGATAAACTGACTGATAATTATTTCTTATCGCAAATATGCCTCGAAGTGAACGGTGCAAACATTTATTGTGAAGTGATAACACACAAATCTCTTTGTTCCCTAATAATGCTTTACTCTTATGAAATTTTGGACGAAACACTCCATTCTTAGAATTTTTTTTAGTGGTATTCTGATCATGTAACGAGTTGATTTGCGTTTATGTGGAAATCTCTTTGCAACCACACGACATCTTCTGTTAATAATTCGATTATACTCTTCGTAAATAAAAGTTATATTCAAAAGTCGTCGTATATTTTACTTATGTCGGAAGATGACGTTTAAAATTTTCATCTCATAGACAACCTGATAAACTGACTAATAATTATTTCTTATCGCAAATAATGTTTAAATATCTTCAAATCTGTGGGACTTAGGTATAGGGAATGATGATACCAATCGAAATAACGATAAAAAGTACATGAACTAACGTTATAAAATATAGGGTGATCTATTTAAAGAGAGTTATTAGGTTTTAAACTTGTCACGATTGACCCGTCTATTTCAGATACCCTGTCTAACTTGTACTATCTTTAGTAAATTCCATATATTTTGTGGCATTGTGGAATTTGCATTTTTAAAATATGAACTCTTCAGGTTGAAAAATAAGAGAGATACAGGTGTGTAAATGTGACAATGTTTTTTATGAAATTTTTGAAAAAAGTCAAATATCTCGAAAATGGTTGAGAAAAATGATATACATGTTAATAAAACCTACCATAAAATTTGACGAGCAATCTATATCCGTAATAAAAAACACCATCTTCTATTTGAAAAAAGAAAGTTGACGTCATCTTGCCGTATAACCGGAACTCCCATACTAACGTCAATATTTTCAGTGAACTGGGAATTTCGAGAATCCCACGTGCGTAAATTTTGAGAATTCAATTGTAAGCCGTACTCCAGAAAGTAACGGTCGTCATTTGTTAGTTACAAAACTCAGAATGTCATTTCACGGCATTCGACCTTTCATGGGCAGATAAATCAATTATGAAAGTTCTTAGTTATACTATGCTTTATATATTTCGTGTCAAATTGACACTTCAACAGAAGCCTACAATGAGAACAACAACTAAACAACATTCAGGTACAAGACAAAATATTCTCCTACCGATAACTGAACTAAAGTTAACTAGAGGAGCATCAAAAGAGCCCAGCCAATTATGGCGTTTTGTGACCAGGCCTGGGGACATTTCACACAAGACATTCAGACAGGGCTATGGATCGGAAAATTTTCGCGGTTTCAAGTCAGCCCGATCAGATCCGGTTCGAGAGGGCATGGAGACATTTCAATGAGCACTGGAAGAAACAGTGATACGTGACATTCAGAATGGTTTTCTCATCAACCACCTGCCAACGGAAGGATGCACACACGAGAGACAGAACGTAACCTTATGTTACCCTATGTAATATCCCGAAGTGGAGTGCGCCTACGAAGAACCGCTGTGTTAGCTTTATGTTATCCTATGTAACATCTCGTTCTGGGGAGCACAACAGTGCTGCTGCATATCTGCTGTAGCAAGTGGGGGGTCGAAAGATAGCAAAATCCAAAAACTGCCAAGAAAAAGGAAGACCGCAATGTTAACTTTATGCTACTCTATGTAACATCTTGGTCAGTGGAGCAGATTAGTGAGTTTTCACATCTTTGTAGTCAGCGAAGGGTCGAAAAAATTAGAAAGCTCGAAATGTTGGGCTACTCGGAGCAATAAGAGCTCAAAACTCAGAGGCGACAGGATTATAGGCTAGTGGTCACCCACACACTAGGTCGGTGGATCATTTTTTTCCAAATAAAGTAAATAACTATAAATAGTACTTAAGTACCGACAATAGGCATGGATGCAAAATGATAATGTTTTGTATCCTCCTACTATGTCGAAAAGCATAACTATTGGACAATTGATAGTCCCTTTATTAATCTTATTTTTAAAGGGGTAGACATTGATCCAATTCAATCCATAGCAGGTGGTAGTGGAATTTTCCTTTACGTAATAGTAAAGGATTTTTCACGCCCGAGGAGGTACCACCCCATACATCAAGGGGCAGGTGAAGTCCCAACGGACGTTTCCGGTTCTGGTGTGTGAGTCGGTTTCCCTTATAAACAAAAATGATCATGGCTCCTCCTTGTACAAAATATTCCGGAGGCAAAATACCCCTCCATTCGTATCTCCGGGAGAGGGGTGTACAGGGGGCGCCAACATCAAGATTTAACATATCCTTTTCGAATATATGTGGCCTAAATTCTAACCTGAACTCCGTCCATCATTTCCTCCAGGCTAACAGGCCCCAACTCCTCTTCCTCACCGAAACCCAAATCAGTGCCAAAACAGCCACTAATCACCTTAATTTCCCGGGGTATGAGCTCCTTACCTCTTTTAGATTGCATGGAGGCGTGTGCGCATACGTCCGTAGCAATCTACCCTGCACCAGACTCCCCAATTTAGAAGCTGGAGGAAAAGACATACTATGGATAAAACTTTCTCTCAGGGCTGCAACTAAATTCATCTGTTGCATTTACCGGTCACCTTCTGACAACAACTTTGTCCAGCTCTTTGACTACCTTTCTGAAAAAACCGACTATCTGATTTCTGAATATCCTTCCTCCGAGGTCACTGTTTTTGGTGACTTCAATGTCCATAATAAGGAATGGCTAGGATCTTCAAAAACCGATCCACAAGGGAGAGCAGCGGAGGCCTTTCCAGTCAGCAATTCTTTAGCCAATATGGTTCAGCAACCTACTTACTTTCCTCGTATCCCAACACACAGCTCAAATACCTTGGATCTCCTTCTTACTACACAACCTGAATGCTATAAGATATCAGTCACCGCCCCCCTTGGTCGCTCAGACCACGGCATGGTCACTGCTTCCTGCGCAATGCAACCCGAAGTCACACAGTCATCACACCCACGCATCGTTTGGCACTACAACTCCGCAAACTGGGACGAAATGCGGGATTACTTTTCCTCATTTCCATGGGCGTCTGCCTGCTTCTCTCATCCTGACCCCTCTGATATCTCACAAAACGTCACCGAAATTATCCAAGCTGGCATGGAATTATTTATCGCACGTACACAGAAAACCTCTTCAGCCACTCAAAAGCCCTGGTTCTCTAAATCCTGTGACAAGGCCAGACTTGAAAAGGTCAAAGCTCACAAAATGCTTCTACACAATCCCAGTCAAGAAAATCGTCAAGCATTTAACGACGCAAGAAACCGCTATGTCCGCATTCTTTCTGAGGCAAAAAACTCGTTTAATAACCACATCCAAAACAAAGTCCTCTTAAGCTCCAACGGCAGCAAACCCTTCTGGACTCAGGGGATGAAATTGTTTCCACCGCCCTGGGCAAGGCTGAACTTTTTGCTTCGTTGTTCGCCAGCAATTCTACTCTCAACCCACCTCCAAATGTTCAACCACCAACAGTCCCCAATGTCGCGCATAAAATGACGGATATCAAAACTAAAAAGGTACGAAAGATGCTCTCTTCTCTTAATACCAGGAAAGCCTCTGGCCTTGACGAGATCCCAGCAATTGTTCTCAAAAAATGCGCAACAGAGCTTGCTCCTGTCCTGACTTGTCTGTTTCAGATATCTTATAATAAAGGCATATTCCCTAGTAACTGGAAAACTGCTCGAGTACAACCCATCCCCAAGAAAGGATCCAAAGCGCTTCCCAGCAAGTACAGGCCTATTTCTCTCCTTTCAGTCGTCTCTAAAGTGATGGAAAAGTATATAAACACCGAATTACTTATATTTCTTGAAAAACACAGTCTAATCCACGACAGGCAGTATGGATTCCGTCAGCGCATATCGAATGCCGACCTCCTTTCCTTTGTCACCCATTCTTGGAACAAGTCTATGGAACAACACGATGAATCCCAGATTGTTGCCCTAGACATATCCAAAGCATTCGACCAGGTCTGGCACACAGCGCTGCTCAATAAACTTCCGGCTTATGGCCTACCACCAAAACTCTGTATGTGGGCAGCAAATTTCCTCTCCAACAGAAGCATATCTGTTGTTGTGGATGGCCATTCCTCTAAACTGTATCCAATTAATGCAGGAGTTCTTCAAGGTTCAGCTTTAGCCCCTACTTTGTCTCTTCTCCACATCAATGGCCTCCTCTCGAGCACATTCAACCCAGTTCACAGCTACGCGGACGACAGCACCTTCCATTCAAATATACAATATTCTAACCCTGTCTCTTTAGCCCAATTAGATGAGGATCGCAGAGTCATGGAGGGTTCTGTCTCCGTGGATCTCCAAAAAATATTAGACTGGGGAAGTAGAAATCTTGTACAATTCAACCCCACCAAAACTAAGTCTTGCTTTCTTTCTCACAAGAGATACACCAGCCCTAGACCCATCACAATGAACAAACAAAGTTATTCAAAGTAATGAGTCCTTTTCTCTTGTTGGCATTTCTGTGGATTGAAATCTTAATTGGCACCAACATGTCACATCAATTGCAGAAGCGGCTGCTAAGAAATTAGGTTTCCTCTTCCGGGCTCGCAAATACTTTTCACCAGCTAATCTCTATACCTTATATACCTCACAAATAAGGCCAAACCTCGAATACTGCTCCCACATCTGGGGTGCCGCTGCCGCTTCTACACTCGCTATCCTGGACTCCATTCAAAAGAGAGCTATACGTCTCATCGGTGACCCTACCCTCACCCAAAGGCTGCCATCCCTTGCCCACCGACGTGCCATTGGTGACCTCTCTCTCTTTTATAGATATCTGCACGGGTACTGCTCAGAGGAGCTTTTCTCCATAGTTCCCCCACCTGCTGCCCCCAACAGATCTACCAGGGGAACAGAGCGAATGTACCCTTTTACTGTCCAGGTCATCAGACATAGAACATCTTGTTATACCCGCTCTTTTGTCCCGAGGACTTCAAAGTTGTGGAATTCCTTGCCGGCACATGTTTTTCCTTCTCCTCCGAACCTCCAAACCTTCAAGTCCAGAATTAACAAGCTGCCTCTTTTCTCCTTATCAACACCCACGGTACGATAGTATTTAGGCTGTAAGCCCTCGTGGTGTGTTGTTGAAAAAAAAAGTTATATGTCTGATCTCGAATTAATTGTGTTGTTCTCTTGTATTCAGCATATTTCGAGAATAGTCATCTCATCATAATTCTTCTCCCTGTGTAGGACTTTGGTGTTTTCGAAATCCATTTTGTGGCCTGTATTCTTTGTATACTACGCCAGGTCAGGTCATCTGTCGCTGTGGCATTTGCAGTCCCTTTTGTGTAACACTATTCTTCTTGCCAGGGTTTGTGAGATGTGTCCCACATATCCGAGATGACAGTCTCTGCACTCGATGCTGTACACTACGTTCCTCCCCCTGACGACCGGAATAGGGTCTTTTCTGTTTTTGAACACGTTTTTATTTGTGAGTACATTGTATTTCGCCACGTTTATGTTGGCAACCTGTCTGAAACCTTCATTATTCGTTCAGTCATTCCCTGGAGGTACGGCAGAATCGCAAAGGAGCAGGGCGTTGACTCCTCCTGCTGTGTTGGGTTGGCGCAGCCCAATCGGACAAGTTTTTAAAAAAATCTCAAAAAAAATTCTCAAAAAAAATTGTATTTCAAAATGTAACAAAGTCGTTTTGATGTAATTTGGTAGACGTATTGCCCGCATAGAAACTTTACTGTGTACCAAAACTGAAGTTCATAGCTTAATAGGAAATTAGGTTATTAAAATTTGAAACATTTAATGACAGTTCGCTCCCAAAACGCACTTACCGCGTCTAGAATTTTATATCTTAGATTTGTGGTTTTCCTTATTTCAATATTGTTTGAGTGGGCTTTGTAAAAATAAACTGAAACTCACTAGAAAGTGAATTATTTGTTAGCATACAATTTAAATATGAATTTCGTGCTCAAAATTAATTATATTATTAGAGAAACGTTAAATCTGACTTCAGGGTAATTTGCCACAGGTCGGCGTAGGAAATAAAATGTGAGCTACCATTTCCGATTTAAAATAACAGTAATCTATAATAAAATTGGAATTTTTGGAACAGTCCACAGATATATTCTGCAGTGCAGTAGTTAATCACCCCAGGAAAAGATAGTTCAGTGTGAGGTCGTACACAATAAGAACAATTTGATTTTAACAAATTCACCATAACAGTATTTTGCACTTTAGTATTGTTTCGCCAACAAAACTGACATCAGCTTAGAATAAATTCAATTAAAATCAATTTTAAAGGTAAATATATATTTTGTACACTTGTTTACTTTTCCTGGTGCTATTTGGAACAACTAATTTATGTTTACGTTAGCAACGTTTTTGCTTTTTCATTTGTTTTGCTTAAAAAATTATAATTAGGTACAATTCTATGTCATCTTGTGAAAATGTGTAAATAAGAGTGACCTATGTAATGTAAAAATTAGCTGAAAGCGCTGATTTAGCAGAACAGAGTCATCCACAGTTTTCATTTAAGGAACGCATTTCCTTGGTGCCATTAAAGTCGGTTCACTAAGTATCGATCTGACTTATTATGAAATATTGATATACGTTCTAGATGCTCTTTAATCCGTGTTTATTTAAAACAATGTTCCCCAAGTCTCGCGGATGTGGCTGCCACACTGATCTTGTGTCAAGCGATTTTCTTTAGTGTAAAGACTTCAAAACTAATATCCAGGGCTCGGATTTATATCTAAACTTTTTAGGTGAAATATGCGCATATATGTATGCAGGAAATTTGAAAAAAATGTGCACCAACTTGAGGAAAATATGCACGAAAATATCGATATATGCAATGCATAAATAATCATAGTATACCAATAAAACAAGTTTTTAAAAGTCTAAGCTATTAATTTTATTCACAATCAATAACACATAGGACCCTAATTATATTATTAGTTAATTATTCATTGATAAAAAAAATTTGTAGGATGTCAAATTAAAATGTTATTTTTGGTCTCGTACAAAATTTACAATTTCGGCAAAAGTATGGGTAGTTGAGAAATGTTTGCAGTTGGAAAAGTATTATGGAGTGATTGGTATTAATTGTTAATGGAGGTATCAGGTGAAACATTAGAAGAACGAAGTGAAACAGGAATGAAATTTTTTGGAGTGTCAAAATTTTAAGGTTGTTGAATTTAGAGTGTTGTCGAGCAATTTTGGATGCAACTATGCATATAAAATTATGTTAATATTCACCACAAGTCTTAGACTTATTGAATAAACATGTTGTATAATTTTAAGCAATAAAGGTAATAATAATAATAATAATAATGCAATTATTACTATTAAAATATATTATTAAGTGGCGCTCTAAATTATCTATTTTGAAAGATTGCCTTCTTTCAGTTAGTAAGTTTTTATACGAAGAAAAACTCCGTTCTACGTTGACCGAGGTAATTGGAGCATATTTTAAGCTTGACAATATGGTAGGGTCTATATTGTTTGAATCGTCTGAAAAATCTCCATCCAGAGCTTTTGCAATCTGCGTTAACTTGGTAAAACCCTCATTTTTTGTGAGTGTTTCCGATATTTTTTTGTAATTTGTTTTGCAACAGGCCCATTGCTTTATCAATAGTTTCTTTGAAATATTAATTTAACTGATTCAGTTAGCAAAACATTTCACTGCTGAATTTTTTTATAGTTTATGTAACTATTTTATAGTTACTATTTATAAAACATAATTGCTGGCTCAATTTGGAGTCCTTTGAAAGAATTTTTGCTTGTTTCACTGTCGCACCTGCTTCATCTGCAAGTTCAAGCATTACCTTCGTTATTTCTCCAAAATGTTCAAAATAAAATAAGGCCGCCTCGATCCAGGTTCCCCATCGCGTAATTACAGGTCTAGGAGGTAATGGTACCACAGGCAGAACTTCTCTATATATTTGAATTATTAAAGGAGCTTTGACGAACACTTTTTTCATATCATTAATAAATTCATTGACTAAAGGAATTGCTGTCTAATTTCTTCTGCTACCCTGTTTAACTCGTGAGCCAGGCACGTACAATGAATTAAGTTGGGATAAAATATTTTTAAATGAATTACAACTTTTACCATATATGAATCAGCATCGGTAAGCAGTAATAAAACTTTATCAACTGGTTCAGCATTTGGTAAAAAGACATTTGACAGACCCTCTTGAATAAATCTTGTTATAGTAATATTATTTGTTTTTTCTAATTCTTTGACTGCAATTAAATAAGGTCTAGATGAAGGAATTTCAGTTAAGGTGCCTATCATTAAATTAGGAATATATCTACCACAAACATCTTGAGTTTCATCTACTACAACGTAACAAAAATTATTTTTTATAAGACTTTTACTTCTGAAAAAGTTTCTAAATAGCATTTTTCAACCATATTTCGTCTCAAAGTACTTTCATCTGGTATAGATTGTTTACAATATTTTTCCAAAAATGACTTGAAGACAGTGTTATTTAATTTATTCAGTGGAATGTTAGAAGCAACCATTGCCTTGCATAAGTCAAATTTAAAGGTATCCTCTTCTGCTTTATTTGTTTGGTTTCCCAAACATTCGCGTATGGGTGCTTGGGATGTATTATTTGAATTTCGTTTTTCACAATTTCTTTAATGCAGAGGTGGCTTACAGTGTTGGTCTATGAGATATTTACTTGCGCTTCAAATCTGTTCGAAAAGAAATTAATATTACTACAGGCGTCTACATTTTTTTTTCGACTAAATTGAAATTTAGTAGTAGAAATTTACAATATCGGTGAATTAAGTAGTAAAAATAAAAAGTATATTTTTAATTTGTATTTCAATAATTTTTTAAGAACTGCGAGGTATTTTTTTAATAGTTTATTTAATTTTTTATTTCGATTGAATTTTATTATTTTCGATTATAAAAATCATGTGTCGGAAAATTTAGCAAATAGATGAAAATTTAGCAAATAGATACTGGGTTGATTCATGGCAAAGGTTAGAAAAACAAAGAAAATAGATCAGTTGCTTAAAATAAAAAGTAACTTACCACTTTTTTCTCTCTCAGTGCTCGTCCGCGGCTTTGCCGCCCCGATAGCAAGGCAGCCCTTGACATATTGTGCATTACCCTCCACCTTAAGCTCGATCTCAACGACAGAAGTGATTTGAAAAATCATCCGCTGCCGGTGAGTCTTGAACCGTGGGCGCCAGAGTCAGAATTGGGAAGTTTTACTCGACTTTCCAAGCCCGCATGGTTTACAAAAAAACGTTATCACCATCTATGGAAAGCCCTGAGTGTGGCTGTATCCAGCTTGGCAATTTGGAGCACATTTTTTTACAGTATAAAATAATAAAAACAACCTTACACTAACACTGTCTAAAGATGAAGTAAATGCACCGTGCGTGCAACTAAGCACAAGCAGCACAAGCAAACTGAATAAGAGAAACATATTATTTCAATCCTGGCGTGTAAATAAATCAGCCCTAATCCCCTTTAATGTCTTCTTACGAGACTTAAGATACGAATTATATTACCTGGCGGTCAGTCCTTTCAATACATTCTAAAGTTATTACTGGGAATTCCAGACACAATTTTTATGATAGGCGAGCGTAAAACCCTAGTTCTTACGAATTTTAGATTTATACAATACCTACAAATTGCATTTTGCTATTTATTTCACATTCATGTAAAGTACAAAGAAAAGAGCGCCATTACCGACAATCCTTCCAAGAATTTGTTTTTATACTCTCACCTACTAGCTACTAGTTTCATTTAGGTATAGCACGTGAAAAGCTAGGTGGCGGTAGATTCTAAGGACCCAGAGGTAGCTCACCCTGTTTAGCGCACTGTCTTATATCTGAGTGAAGCGCTCGAATCTCCTTTCCGCCAGCTACATTTGAACGGCCTATACATTAACCTTAGCAGTTGCTTACATTGAAACAAGTATATGGCTTTTGCTATATACGGAAACTCCCAAAAATGTAAAGTATGCAAATAATGCAAAATATATGGAAGTATGCAATTTAGGCAAAATACACTAAAATATGTAACTTGTGCAAAAAATATAGGAATTGCATATAATCCGAGCCCTGCAATATCAAATGCTAAACCAGCAAATAGTCCGGAGGCCAAGGTACACTTTTGGTCAGAATTGTGCATTTTATAGGTAAAAGTATGAAACTTTCCAGGCTTATAACACAGACCACAAGAGTCCTTTTGCATCGCCGGAAGTGCCCAAGAGCCCCCATATTGAATTTCGACCGGAACAACATCCGGTTGCACTTTAACTGCATGTAACTCTTGAACTAACAGTCCGATTTTAGTTTTCTTTTTTTAAGCCATTTTCAAAACTAATAAAAAGTATTCCAACCGTTTTCTTGTACGTCTTACAGTTTTCGCAAAATTTACAAAAAACCTAAATTATAAACGATAAAAAAAGTAATTGTTTTTTCTTCTTTTCCGCAGTTACAACGATAAATAATGTGAGTAAGATTATAAAGCATTAGCTTTCTATTTATGTATAACACCTTTGGTTTTAACAGAATAGAAATCCTAAAGAGAAACAGAAACGAATTAGATCGGGCGGGCGTCTGAATGTAAATTTAAATATCCCCTTTGCAGTAAATATGATATCGGTATTTAATCTTTCGCCGTAGTGGCTATTGAAATAAAACGGGAGTTTTTGCTAGTGAACACGTGATTCGTCGTTACTGTACTCTCAGACTACAACTGAAACTGTTATATACATAATGTTAGAAAACGAATGTGTGCTTTATCTTTCGCTGTAGTGACTGCTCATGTGTTTTAAGTCAAAATGTCACTCCTGAAATGCTTAGGAAACTTGCTGGAAAATACCGGGTAGACAGCAGCGTTGGAAGAGGGCCAAATCGCATCCCCTGGAACGGCGGACTCTTTCTTGAAAGTTTATTATGTGAAAAAGACTCTTCACGCCCATCATGTAACAGCGTGTGCGCTGTACGCCCTTCGAGAGGAAGCTTACAAAGAGTTTTTTAAGTTAGGAGTTGAATGTAAATCGATGGAGGAGTGGTGCTTATCACAGGCGGAACACCATCCTCAATTTCGTTTCTGGAACCTCATCCTCCAAACTTATCTCGACATTTTTGGGTGGGACAAAGCAGGTTACGAAACTGATTTCGAAAAGTATGTTTGCACCTTACAGAATCTGCAATGGCTTTATCACGCTCTAGATCACCAGAACTACGCCAGATGTGTCGCTGTTCACCTGCGTGATATGCTCACTCTGAAGAACGATCATCCTGATGTATATGAAGAATTTCTAAAAGGGAAGTTTACAGGCAACAAAACGGATCGACAGTTTTCTTGTATGCCTATCGACGAAGCTTACGAGCAAAACAATGCATTGGTTAAAGGCACTGGGGCAGCTATCGGTCTTACTGAAAATCCAGACGCGCTTCTACGGTGGATGGTCTGCGGACCGGAAGTAACACGTACTGTCGAATATTTCAGAAGGCAAATCCAACATAAAATCGAAAACGTCACAGATACGCATCCTGATGAAACAGTGGAAAGGCAGACAAAGTTTGCGACAAGAGTTCAAATGCTTAGAAGAGCTATATGGAAAATGAGAAATCCTTTTGGTGATACGAGTGAAGACCTGCTTATCCTCAACACAAGAGAGATAGTGGCAAGTGAACTAGCTGATTCACTGAAGACACTCAAGAGTACCGATATAACTTTAAATCAAACTTTCTTCAAAGAAAGACTAATCGACCATAAGAAACCCATGGGCTCGCCAATTAAACGAAACAAATTCCCGCTGTTTAACTCCTCGTCGAAAAGGACCCAAAACAGTGATGCTAAGACAAAAGTTAAGAGTCTAAAGAAAGACCGGAGTTTGTTTTTAAACTCTATATAGCATGCCAGATTCGAGATGGGAACATAGAAGAATTTTTCCAGCACGAAAACTATATTTATCCCCCTTCCTTATCGGAGAATGGATCTTTAAACTGTAAACGAAAAGCTGATATCATGAAATGCCTGGAGGCTTTGGACTCAACAGAAGCACAGGAAGTCGAACCAGCGAACGACCCTGACATTGATATGCTGATCGTCGATGGTCCGACTTTAGTACATATGCGTTTGCCTGAGAACGACACTTTCTTGGGATACTGTCAAAAAGTTATTAATTACATTGAAGCTTAGTTTAAAAAACCTAATTCAAGTAGAGTAGACAAAAGAGGAAAAGGGACACGTCGTCGGGTTGAACCTACCAAGAATGTGCCAAAAAAACTGGACAGACTTTTCAAAGAAGAACCAGAATACAGAAGAACTTTTCCTTATATTTGCCATGCAAATTGTATCAGTATCTTACAAGGGAGACGTCGTAGTAACATCCGGTGAAAAAGTTCTGCGTTCTTCATCAACCTCTTTACGGTCTTCCTGTTTGGATAGACTAGCGCCCTACATGCAAGAGGAGGCTAACTCTCGAATTTTCCTGCATGCATCTCATGGAGTCAGTCAAGGCTACAGGAAGATTCTCATTAGAAGTGTGGATACGGATGTTGTAGCACTAGCCGTTTACTGCTCCGCTATCCTGGACTGCAATTTTTGGGTCGCTTAAGGTAGAGGGGTAAAATTTCGAACAATCAACATCGCCAAAATTGCAAACGAAATAGGCGAAGTAAAGTGTAAAGCTATCCTATCGTTCCACGCACTAACTGGTTGCGACACGACGTCGAAATTCGATGGAAGAAGCAACGTCACCTGCTGGGCAACATGGACTAGCTATCCGAAAGTAACTGCAGCTCTGTGTGTTTTTTCTCGTTCCCCAACGCCCGAAGATGGCGACACTGTGATGCTTCTGATCAAAAGATTTGTTCTACTTTTCTACGACAGATGCAGTGATGAATCTGAGGTAAATAAGTCAAGGCTTGCGTTGTTTGCGCAAAAGAACCGTGACCAGGACAATATTCCACCTACTCAAGTTGCCTTCAAACAGCATGTCCTTAGTGCCGTGTACCAAGCCGGCCACGTTTAGGGTCGAGCTCTTGAAGCATCACCTCAACTTCCTGATTTGCGAATGTTTGGATGGACGCGGAGTTCGGATTCTGATTCACGGGAACCACTATGGATCACACAACCTCCAGCTGGTGAAGAATCGCGAGAACTTATCAGGTGAAAGTGCAAAGTTTCTTGTTCGCGGAGGTGCAAATGCGTAAAAGCTGATTTGCCATGTACTTATCTTTGTCGTGTGATGGCTGTGATGAGGACTCGTTTTAAAATATTGAAAATGTAAGCGTGGAATGGAAACATACGCTGAATCCGTGCTTTTTGCCCTTTGTTCACCACAAAATATACATTTGTTGTAATGGTATCATGAAATAAATTAACTACCTTGTACCGAATGCTAATAAAACCTCTTTTTATTTTTATTCAGATTGTTTGTTGTTGTAATTGCGTAAAAGTAAAAATAAATAATTACAATTTACGACTTTTGTAAATTTTGCGAAAACCGTGAGACTTACGAGCAACATGCTTAGAATAGATTTTTTTAAAGAGAACTTTCAAACAAAGAAAAGAAAACTAAAATCGGACTGTTGCTTCAAAAGTTACATGCGGTCAAAGTGTACCCGGAAGTTATTCCGGTCGAAATCCAATATGGCGACTCCTAAGGACTTCCGGCGATGCCTACACGCTCAAAGGGACTCCTGTCATCTATATTACAAGGCTGGAACGTTTCATGCTTTTAGCTATAAAATGCACGTTTTTAACATTAGCCTCCTGACTAAAAGTGCTGAAAACGCGTATGGCAAATAATTGCCCTCGAAATATTTCATAAAATCACTTTTAGCACTTATGTACCAGATTTATTTTTCATTGCAGGTAACCTTGAGAAACTGCAGTGCTTTTAATCATACGAATATTTCATTTTGCTTGACACCAACCATTTATAGATTAATATGAAAGATAAATATTAGCAGTGTCATATTTGCCATTCCTCATATTCAAATCTACCCTTGCTTCTAATGAATTCCATAATGTAGTAAATTATTTTCGTGGAAACCGTACAATATAAGTACTTTAATGAATCTGCGCCCACTTAGAAGTGACTAATAAAATATTGTACATGAATAAGGAATGTTATTTTATACATCACAAACATTTTTCGCTTCTTATTCCATATGGCGCTTAAAACAGATTACATTCTTACAGAAATAAGGCTTGGTCTAGCTAATTTGTAATTTAAAAATAGAATATCCTTTTCGTTGTTCTGGCTTTAATTAATCATCTATATTCTTACAGAAAGGCAAAATTCCACTGCTGTTAGCTGTAGAGGCTGGCAACCAGTCTATGTGCAGAGAGCTTTTAAACGCCCAAACGGCCGAGCAACTCAAAGCTGCCGCAATAAATGGAGACACTGCCTTACATTTGGCTGTACGAAGAAAAGACATTGATATGGTAGGTTAACTCTGCCGTACAATAGTAAAACCTAGTAACTCTTAATTTGCAACTTTTCAGTAGGGAAATCCAAAGTTTTTATAATTCGACTGAAGAATTTTTTTCATTAACCATAATTAATTTTTCTGGTCCCGCAGATCAGATAAAGTTTTAATGGCTCTTTATGAATATTGGGTACTAACTTATGAAATTTTTCAATTGAAATGTTTATTAACAAATTTAAAGTTACTTGATCATTCCTACTTCACAATATTACAATATTAAAAGTCAGTAAGTCCACTTGCAGAGTTTTCTCTTCCGCCAGCATTCATTTTACAATTGAAAAAGCAAGCAAGTCGACTTATACTTTTTTTGAGCGCCTCCGTGACTTTCCAATACGGACTCGGGGGACGACGGTTCGAGACTCACCGGCGGCGGGTGATTTTTCAAATCACTGTCGTCGCTGAGATCGAGCTCAAGGTGGAGGGTAGGTTAGTTTAGATGAGCAAAAAGGGTCAGCAATGCCCTAATTGCCAGTAAGCATCTTACCTTTACCTTTTTATACTTTTTTGAAATCAATATAATCAATTTTTCATTGAAGTATGTAGGGCTTGTGGTAATTAAAAAAGATTTATCCATAGGTAAAATCACTTAGTTTGAGTTGTTTTATATAACCTCATAATATTTTCTTCAATGATGCAATGTTTATTTTCTATTAGTAACATAATATGCTTATATTAGTGAATTTTCGTAGAAAAAACTCACTAATGGGGAGATCCTGACTTTTGAATTTTGAAAAAATCTTTGCAAATAAACGCCAACTAGGACCCCTAGAACCCATATCCGTGGTCAGTTTCAATTTTTATATGTTGATATATATATATATATATATATATATATATATATATATATATATATATATATATATATATATATATTAGAAGATTTGGCACATACCTTCCTTTTGTAAATGGCTTGGATGAGTACGTTAGTCAGGAAAATCTGACGAGGTTTTCTGGGGAAATTTTGAGTTTTCATTTGAAAAAAATTTATATCTCAAAAAATAAAAAAGATATGATAACCGAATTCTGTAGTTAGGTTTACAATATAAAAGTTAAACTATACACAAAAATTCTGATTTCTATGTTACAAGAAAAAAAAGTAATAATAAAATATTTTGTGCCAGATCATTTCTATGCAAATTCACTACCATAACGCACTTGCTGCGTCCAGGCTTTTTATGTTATCCAATCAGCTTACCTATTAAAACACGGGTCATGAACATCGCCAACTTTACACAAATGGGTACCACCAACCTTTAAATATTAACACTTATAAAATATAAATAATTATAAAACACAAACTTGGATACGTTCAAGGTTCATAATTGTCTGTAAATATCTGTTTTAATAGTGCAATGATAATGGCTCAAGATATGAGAACGTATATTTTTAAAACGCATAGTTTGGCTGTTTATTATTTAGACGAGCGCCATGCAATTCACAAAATAATAATAATACATTAATTCAAAATGTTCACAAGCAAGTGACTGTGGATGGTTTTATTAAGAAATGTCAGCTCTTCAATTATTTTTTGTTATAATTTCTAAGTGAAATATTAGACAGGTAGTTGCAAAACTATATACTTACTAAAAATACATAGATGCTAAGTTAAAAAAAAATTACATACGATATAAGAATTTTTATATATTTTGTTATTATCCAATAGTAGCTGTCACTTTTCCTAAATCTTCTATGTCTTCTGTAGAAGACAGTTTTTGTCAGTAAAGGAGCTTTTTCGGTGAAATATAGGGAAGCAACTTATTTATTATGGTATATTTTTTTCAAGTGTATCCCTCTATTGCATTTTATATTTTCATAATGTGTCATATCAATTGTGACTTCAAGGTGGATATCTCACCTTCAAAATTCAACCCCCAAAAGCCCTGGTTCTGTAAATCCTATGACAAGGCCAGACTTTAAAAGGTCAAAGCTCACAAAACGCTTCTACACAATCCCAGTCAAAAAAAAACCGTCAAGCATTTAACGACGCAAGAAACCCCTATGTCCGCATTCTTTCTGAGGCAAAAAACTCGTTTAATAACCACATCAAAAAGAAAGTCCTCTCAAGCTCCAACGGCAGCAAACCCTTCTAGACTCTTGCTAAATCTATTGGGAATAATTTCTGCAAGAGCACGTTCCCACCTCTTGTCTCAGGGGATGAAATTGTTTCTACCGCCCTGGGCAAGGCTGAACTTTTTGCCTTGCTGTTCGCTGGAAATTCTACTATCAACCCACTTTCAAAAGTTCAACCACCAACAGTCCCCAATGTCGCGCATAAAATGACAAATGTCATTTTCAAAACTAAAAAGGTACGAAATATGCTATTTTCTCTTAATACCAGGAAAGCCCCTGGCCTTTACGGAATCCCAGCAATTATTCTCAAAAAATGCGCACCAGAACTTGCTCCTGTCTTGACTCGTCTTTTTCAGACATCTTACAATAGAGGCATATTCCCTAGTAGCTGGAAAATTGCTCGAGTACAGCCCGTCCCCAAGAAAGGATCCAGAGCGCTTCCTAGCAACTACACGCCTATTTATCTCCTTTCAGTCATCTCTAAAGTGATGGAAAATTATATAAACACCTAATTACTAAAATTTCTTGAAAAACACAGTCTAATCCACGACAGGCAGTATGGATTCCGTCAGCGAAGATCAACTGCCGACCTCTTTTCCTTTGTCACCCATTTTTGGAATTACACGGTGAATCCTAGACATATACAACACATTCTACCAGGTCTGACACGCAGCGCTCCTTAATAAACTTCCGGCCTATGGCCTACCACCAAAACTCTGTACCTGGACAGCAAATTTCCTCTCCAATCGGAGCATTTCTGTTGTCGTAGATGGCCATTTTTCTAAACTGTATCCAATTAATGCAGGAGTTCCTCAAGGTTCAGCTTTAGCCCCTACTTTATTTCTTCTCCACATCAATGACCTCCTCTCTAGCACATCCAACCCAGTGCACAGTTACGCGGACGACAGCACCCTCCACTCAAATATACAATATGCTAAGCTTGTCTCTTTAGCCGAATTAGATGAGGATAGCAGACTCATGGAAGGTTCTGTCTCCGTTGATCTCCAATAAATATTAGACTGGGGAAGTAGAAATCTTGTACAATTCAACCCCACCAAATCTCAGTCTTGCTTTCTTTCTCATAAGAGATACACCAGCCCTAGACCCATCACAATGAACAACCAAGTTATTTAAAGTAATGAGTCATTTTCACTTGTTGGCATTTCTGTGGATCGAAATCTCAATTAGCATCAACATGTCACATCAATTGCAGAAGCGGCTGCTAAGAAATTAGGTTTCCTCTTCCGGGCTGGCAAATACTTTTCACCAGCTAATCTCTATACCTTATATACTTCACAAATAAGACCAGACCTCGAATACTGTTCCCACATCTAGGGTGCTGCTGCCGTTTCTAAACTCGCTATCCTGGACTCCATTCAAAAGAGAGCTATACGTCTCATCGGTCACCCTACCCTCACCCAAAGGCTGCCATCCCTTGCCCACCGACGTGCCGTTGGTGATTTCTCTCTCTTTTATAGATATCTGCACCGGCACTGCTCAGAGGAGCTTTCTTCCATAGTTCCTCCACCTGCTGCCCCCAACAGATCTACCAGGGGAACAGAGAGAATGCACCATTTTACTGTACAGGTCACCAGACATATAACATTTTGTTATGCCCGCTGTTTTGTCCCGAGGACTTCCAAGTTGTGGAATTCCTTGCCGGCACATGTTTTTCCTTCTCCCCCGAACCTCCAAACCTTCAAGTCCATAATTAACAAGGTGCCTCTTTCCTCCTTGTTAACACCCACGGTGCGATAGTATTTAGGTCGTAAGCCCTCGTGATGTGTTGTTGAAATAAAAATAAAAATCATTTTCCAAATCACACTTATAATGTACGTTTTTCGACCTCTTTCTAAATTGGACGCATGTCATCTGATTGAGTTTAGAAGAAGCGTTCTATTTGTGTCTTTGAACACATCCATTTTCAAATTCATGGAAATCTTTAGCTCTTAAATTTATAATAAGGTATTTTAGTTTGACGTCTTACTCAAAGTCTCCAAATCTTCATAATCCTAAATATATTTAGTTCTTCTTCTAATTTTTTACCTATTTAACCATGTATGGAATCCGCTTTCATACATGGTTAACACATTTTAAATTACACTAGTTGTGCATTTTACCTAGGGAAATTATTGAACTACCTACTATATATTAGACTTACTTCTTTATACTGTGGTAATTTTTATTGCGATCCAAACAAGAAACAAAAATTGCAAAGCAAGTGCTTAGTGCAGAAGAAATCTAAAGAAAAGTCGGGTTACTATTAAGCAACACTAAATATCTTCATAAAGGAAAGGCCTATTTACAAACGTAAAATAGCTACAGATAGAGGTGGCTACAGGCAATCGGAATATTAAAACAAAAGTAAAACAAAGTACCTCGAGTTACTAGGTTTTACTTTTGCACGGCAAAACTGTTAGCTGCTAAAGATCCGACATACAAACCGTTGGTTAGAATCTCTTGTACTTGTAATCGAAATTTTGACTTGAAAATTTCAGGGTAGGCCTAGTCAAGACTGGTCTTTCATGCTAAAATATTTCCAAGATGGCGGTACATCCGGTTTTACCGGAACTACTACATTATATAGTATTTGGTTTAGTTTAGCAACTTAGTATTAACCTTTTTTTAACTCCAGGTCCGTATCCTGGTGGATTACGGCACTAATGTGGACATTCGGAATGGCGAGGGTCAGGCGCCCCTTCACATAGCAGCTGCGGAAGGTGATGAACTCCTGGTGAAATATTTCTACGGTGTTCGGGCCTCTGCTAATGTTATCGACAACCAGGACAGGACCCCCATGCATCTCGCTGCTGAAAATGGTCATGCCAACATCATAGAGCTTCTGGCAGACAAGTTCAAGGCCAGCATCTTGGAAAGGACCAAGGATGGATCAACGTTGATGCATATTGCAAGTCTAAATGGACATGCTGATTGTGCCATGATGCTTTTTAAGAAAGGCGTCTACCTCCATATGCCCAACAAGGTGAGTTCTTCCTTCTTTTTAGTCAAAATGAGTTCTGAACACATCTCGCTTTTCTTCAATCGAAAAATTCCTTTTCTTCAGTTATGGTTGCAGTTTATCAGGAGTTTTTTACAATTCATACGATAAAAGTGTCATGACATTTTTTTACCGCTTCGTAGCCAATAAATGCATTTTTCACTCGCTGTTTTCATATTTCTGACAATATTTTCAACATTTGTAATTTTAAACCCATTAAGAGGTATATTGATAAGATCAACCTGGCGATATATATTCAAAAAGACAAAAATCCAATATGGCATTCATATAAAAAACAAACTTGAAGATGTCCTATATCAACAGAAACGTTGTTTAGGAGTTACCAGAGTTTTTGAAAGGAAAAAATTTCCAAGAATATGGAAACGGCATCTCCAGAGGACGATTGATAAAAAAGTTATACTTAAAGTTTGACATTCTGAAAATATGAAAATTCAGATTTTTTGATACGTCAGGCGTAGTGTGAGATCCCTTGACATCAAATTTTGACTCAACTTAACCGACTTTGTATCTTTTATATTTTTCCTAGACTACAATGGTGGGGTATCAAATGTAACTCACTGTATATATATATATATATATATATATATATATATATATATATATATATATATATATATATATATAATGAACTTTATTGCCAAAAGTATAAACTATAAAAAATGTCCTATGACAACAAACAGTAATTTCCTACAAAAGTACAGAAACTAACAGCTTTTGAATATTTGCAACACCAAGAAGAAATCTCCGGTGATTTGCAACGATACAATACAGAATCTACACATTTAATAGTTTTCACTATTAACTCTAGCGTTTCTGTTATTTAGGTAGGTAATATATTTTTTTATCATGTTTCTTTTTTTCTCATTTGTAGGGCTCACGATTTTTGATTAAATGCCACAGAAATGCTATAAACATCAAAGTTTGGCTGTCAATATTTAGATCGTTAAACACAAACGTCACTTCCAAAACACTCTTCGCAGAAACGATTTTTTCCAAATTTTGTATCATTGTAATTCGAAAAAAAAGACTTTTTAAAAATGCAAAAATCCAATATGGCGCCCATAAGAAAAAATCAACGTTAAGAATTGTAACTCTTGCATCAAGAACGCCTTGGATAATATGATGACCTATTTAGATTGCCCAGAAAAAGTGTTCTAACAATGTCATACTTAAAAAAGTCTAGCTCTTCTGGTATTCGCTTGAAAACGAAAATTGAAAATTTCAGGTTTTTTTTTCGAATAATTCAAAAACTAAAAATAAGACCTTACATTTTCCTTCAGATAATTGATCACCATTAGAAAACACGCAACGTTGCCTTAATTTAACCATCCTCGTATCTCTTACGGTTTAGAAGATCCCAATGGTGAGGCTCGAATTTGAGCTACCCTATATATATATATATATATATATATATATATATATATATATATATATATATATAATATATATATATATATATATATATATATATATATATATATATATATATATATATATATATATATATATATATATATATATATATATATATATATATATATATATATATATTATTTGGTTGTCCGGTTACACCACGTCCAGAGTTTGTTAAAACTAGACGTTTGGGCACAGCTTTGTAACCATTTTCAAGTTATTAGGAAAATGTGACAAAGAGGAAACTCTAAGGCCTAAACCTGCGATGGGTAAGAGTAGATTGGGTTGTTGTAGTTGAATTTCAAGGCCTCATCTTTCTACTTCCCAAATCTTACTGGGGATGGTGTGTAGTAAGGTCTCACTGCGAGAGAGATAGAGAAAGAGAGGAAGAGGGAAAGTAAAAGATAATTTTTTTTAAATAATAATGATAAAAAGAAAAGGAAAAATAAAATAAAAAGAAAAAGGCAAAGAAAAGGAGAAAGACAAAGAAAGAGAGATAAATAGAAAGAGAAAGAGAAAGAAGAGAGAAAAGGGAAATAGATGAAGAGAAAGAGAGGTTCAGA